>JAODAL010013847.1:0-89621 GCA_025379985.1 Phyllomedusa bahiana
ACCCCAAAAATCTGGGTACCGTTGGGGGAGTGGACCCCATTCATTTTTTATGGATGCATAAAGCCTCCCAGCTCCGGGGGAAGCGGGATAGTATGAGGGAATGGGGGGCGGGAAAAGGGAGGTATGGATGTCACTTACCCCCTTGCCGCAGGGAAGCTCTGCTTGCGTCACAGCTAGACGTATGTCTAGCAGGGGGGGACGGGACAAAAAAACCTTTTTTGCGCCGTGAGTCAAGAGACCATCTTATGACTCTTCCCGGTCCCAAAGCTACACTTGCCGCTCTCCGGCGACGGGTTTGGTCTCAAGGTAAATGTCCGAAAGATCATTGATGTTGAAAAATTTTTCCCCCGAGACCCGTTTTATTTTTATAACGCTGTGTTGATGTTTTGGGCAACGTGGTAAAAAAATATTAAGTAAAAAAGGGTTTTAAAAAAAAGGGGTGTTAAGGGGTTTTTTTTTTTTCAATTAAAAAAACAGTATTAGGTGGACCACCCTTCCCTTTTAAAACAGCACCAGTTTTTCCCAGTAAAATCAGGCATTTTTGCCCTTCTGTTTTTTCTGTAACCAGACAGAATTGAAAATGAAAAAACAGAGCTCTGAAGGCCCCCCCAAAATAAAAACATATCAATTTTTATTATTTTTTCCCACAAAAAGCAAAATCAATGAACAAAAATAGAAGTGTTAATTGTTTATTTTTAAGTATTCTGACTTAGAATTTTTTTTCCCAACTTGCCCAAAGGTTTTTCCCCCGTACGTTTATGTTTTTACCTTTGCACTAGCCTTTAAATGATTTAACTTGCCAACAAGCCCAAAATCTTGGAAAGATGTTCCCCAGTTTTTTAAACAGTCAATCCCGGCCGTGGTACCACATGAAAAAGGGAATTTACAGGAAAAGGGGGCAAAATACTGCAGAAAGTGACAATGACCTTTATTCTCCAGATGTATTCTGCAATATTACCTTTGGTGCGCTTTGTCCAGCAACACATCAATCAGCGTTTCTATAGGGTTTTTGATTTTGGGGACGTAAAGAGATAAGATTTTTGAACCATTAAAAAAATCCTAACAAAACCCTAGTGTGGATTGCATCTTCCGACGTAAGATGTATAGCTGAGCAGGCTGCCAATATAGCAGATTTTACCAGATATATTCTGTGCATGCAGCCTTTTTGTGACCGATGTTGAAAACAAGCCTAAATGCTGCATGCATTGGAGACGCTGTGCTCTTATTGGCATTTCTGCCTAGACCAGAGACAGCAGCACAATGCTAATGGAAGGATGCTATATAGGATGCAATTGACTCTGTGCCAGCCTGTGCTCCAGCAATCTTTATAAAATAATTGCTTAGCAACAGGGGTGCGCTCTAGATGGAAGGATTGATTTTGTCCTTAATGAATCCCATGGAGGAGGCAGGAGGTTTCAAAATTGGCTGGAAATACATTGTGGGTGCCAGTCTCTCGGGCGGCTGTTTTTCAGGCACATAATAAGGACTTGTCGAAAACGACTTGCTTTCTAAAGTGGAGTAACGATACTAGGCGAGACATTGTCTTTCCTCACATGTTACCGGGAGATAAACATTTGCAAGGATAATGAAGATACTATCATACATTGCCACTTCTACAAATGTAAGAGATAGTAGAGGACATTCAAGGTCAGGAAGAATATGGGTCAATATGGGAAAACTTGGATCTATAGGAGAGATGCAGTACTAGATGGATCCCCTTAATTATAGCTCAAGAACAGACTGATAGTGCTGCAATAAAAACATGCCATCATCCTTTTAATCTAGACACCAAGATCCCATAAAGCTTGGAATGGTTGCCTGTTTCAGGCATGTGTACTAGATAAAATGAATTAATTTACAGATGGAGAATATTAGTCTTTATGTGGCCAATGTAGAACAAGATTGTAGTTTTCTGGTTGAAACATACAAACCTAAAAATAGATATAACTCGGTATCATAATATATAAAGTTACCAGCCTATCACTTTATCTTGACATAATACATAACAGAAGTTAAAGGGACCCTGTCATCAGAAGAGTATTTTTGTTAAAATATTTTTTTTTATTTTGCCAGTCCTATGCAATTAAAAATTACACATAAAATATTGTCCTTCTCTAACTGAGAGAAAATGGCATGGGAGACTAATCTCATTTTATTTCAGCTGCTATGTAACTCTATATGGTCTCATTACAAATACAGGCAGTCCCCGACTTACAACAACATTTTGACTTACATCTGTCCCCTAGTTTCAAACCGAGACTTATGGGGAATGCTGGTACTTGTAGTTTCATGTTCCCCAGCTATGGAACGACAAATTCCAGCATGGCAAAGCAGCCCATGAGGTGAAAATTAGGTAAAATCTTAACAGAGGCACCGACATCAAAAAAAATTTAAAAACCATTTCTGCACTAACCAAAAATAAAAAAAATAAAATAAATAGCCTTTTGTGGTGGAGTTACATTTAATACATATACCATATACCTGTTTAACTTAAGAACAAACCTACAGTCCATATCCCATTTGTAACCCAGGGACTGCTTGTAATATGCAATAACATAGTGATTGTTCTATTGTTTTCTCTACAGAGATAGATAAGATTAGACTAGACCATGACAATAAGGGAAAATAGGATAATCTTTTTCTGCACTGGGTAGGTTTTCGTCACACTTATCAGGTAATGGCTGATAATATTTAAAATCACTCTGGCCATAGCCGACCAGAAAGAAGGATTGTATTATTGAACAGATGGGTATTCCCATTCCAATTTTTAGACAGGTGTGTTCCTGCATACTCTGAATTCATCAGCACTAATTTATGAATGTCAGACTGTATAAAGGACGCCCACATGCCAATTGGTAGCACCCATCTTACAGGTAAAAATGCATAGAATGAATAACAACAAAGTGATCTAAGGAACGATGCTCCAGAATTGTTATTTTATAGGAAATACAATTATTTACTAAAACAGACATGTCAGGATTGGCCACAAGTACTCTTTAACCCCTCATGGATAATGGACGTATGGGTTTGTCCTATTGTCAGTAAAGAGCTATGGAGTAGGCTCACACAGCAAGTTCACTCCATAGGCATCATGTGCTGCCTGATTATTACAGCTGACACTCGCCACTAACATCAGAGATCATAGCCAGATCTGATCCCTGCTGTTTAACCTGAGCACCATTCCTCCCTCCATTCGCTTCCATAGCAACCATGTAACATTTCTGTTACTTCCTGCTTCAGGAAGTAAGTAATAAAACCGACATCTTGGTACACCCATCTGCATTATTTATATAATGTAGATTTGTGTACAAGTGATCGAGCCCTCTCGTGCTGAAGTACCTCAGGGGGACTCAATGTAAAAGTTTAAAAAAAAAAAAACGTTTGAACTTTTAATAATTTTCAGACTTTAAATCACCCTCCTAAAAAAGTCACACAATTGATAAATGACACATCCTTAAAAGTCTGATCTATTAAAATATAACATAATTTATCTCGTATGCTAAACACTGTAGAAGAAAAATAATCCTAAACACTATAATTATGATTTATTCCCAAAAAATGGGAATAAAAAGTGATCAAAAAGCCACATGAATCTAAAAATGGTACCAATAAAAACTACACTTCAAACACAATCCAATATCAGCAGCATACTACTAGCACTAAAAAACTATCAAAAAACATAGGAATTTGGAAAAGCATTTCTGCTACTTAGAATACATGAAAGAAATTTGAGGTTCTTAGTTCACGTTTGTGATCAAAACTGCTTAAGCCCACCTGCCAAACAGCAAGGTGACCTCAATACAGGTGGGAACCTACTCTATTGCTACCTCTCTAGGTGTTCATTCAGGCCTCTACATGTCAAGGAGAGAAGATTCCAGCTACAAGCTGCAACTTTTGGGATGTGCAGACCAAATATTGTTTTCTAGACTTTAAAAACTATACTTCAGCCCACAAAATCGGGCCCCCTAGTGGAAAAACAAAAAAAGGGTATTGAATACAAAATTTATTAAAAAATTTTAATTTTAAAATTTTTTTTTTAAAAGTAATAAAAAAAACAAAAAAAACCTAATTTTTTGGGTATAAAATGGAATCATCCCGACCTGCAGGAAAAGATGACATCCCAATTTATCCCTAAATAAACGCTATAAAAAAAAAAACCCCTAGGGCTATTTGGGTTTTTTTTTTTCCACATCTAAACCCCCCCCTTAGAATTTTTTTTCCCTTTTTCCCCAAAAACATTCAATGGTAGGGTTAAAAGGAACCAATAAGAAGTTCCCCTGAAAACCCAAACCCTCATGCTTTTTGTAGAGGGGAAAAAAAAAAAAATTAAGGGGCCCTTTTGGGAAGGTGGGGAGGAAAAACAAGAATCAAAAAATTTTTTGGCCCCCCCGGCTTCGGGAAAGGGGGTTAGGGGCCCCTCTTCGTGCACTGGTACTGGAATAGCCTTTATCCCCAAAAAAAACAGATTTTTACTAGGGGATGGATACCCACGTAACCAGTGTTTTCTACCTAGAGAAAGGGTTGTCTAAACGAGTGGGGCGGTTTGCCCACGGACCCCCCGCCCTCTTCTGGGGTCGCGGGCCCGCGCCCGGGTGCTGCGGTCTCAGGGGAGCCCCGCCCCGCACGCCCCCGGGGTTGGGGGCCCCCGCCCCTTTCCCAGTCCCCCCCGGGCCCCCCACAATCCCGGGCCCCGGCGTCCTGTTTCAGCCCGGGCCCCACCCCTCCCGGCGGGGTGGCCCCCCGCCCCTTTGGGGCCGCGCGGGGGGCCCGGGCTGTTTAAAATTTTAAAGGGGCATTTTTTTGCCCCGGGTTTTTTTGGGGTTTTTCCGGGGCCCACGCCCTTTTTAAGGTCGGGGCCCCTTTCCTTTGCGGCCCCGCCGGATCCTTAGTGTTTTACCTCTGGAGAAAGGTTATAGTCTATTTTTCAAAAGGGGTTCTTTTTTTTTTCCCGTGAAACCCGTACGCTTGACTACGTTTTTTCGCCCAGTATCCTGCCGCCCCCCCTGACCGTTTTTGCCTGTCCCACTTTTACGACCCAAGGCCCCCTGCCCCTGACCTTCTGCCTGTCCCCGCCCAAAGAGCTTCCCCTGCCGAATCTGTACTAGTCTACCCGGGCCGCCCCCGCGGGCAAGCCCCGCCAGTGGAACGACCGGGGTAGACCCCCCCGCCGAAAGCAAGTCCATCCCGTTTGCACGGGCTCTGGTGTTTTTACCGGGACCTACTTAGATTCCGTTCCCTGGCGTGGGTTTCCCCACCATCGCCTGCGGGGTCCAGCGGACCCCACTACCCGTCCCTTAAACAGAAAAAAACCCGGGCCCAAATGGACCCCCGGGAAAAAGGGTATCGATGCCAAGTGCGCCAGTATCCCCACTTTGGGGCCAAGCATCCAAAACAGATCGCGCAGCAAGCGAAACCCAGCTCGACCCAACCTCCTCCCTGATGCAGCATTTCCCTCCCACTCAGCAGAAAGCATTCGGTTTGCAGGGGTTTTCCTCCCGTGGCAGTTGCTCCAGCCCGGCCCCCCCCAAGCTCCGGCTACCCATGAAAACTAAGTTTGAGGGGGTTTTCCCAAAGGTCTGCAGGACTTCATCACTCAGTGCCCCTGCTTTTTGGAACTCAGGGAGGTCAGTTTCCGTCAGAAAGTTTCCAAAGGGTTGGCCCTTTTCGGGTCAGTCTCCTCCCCCGGAAAAAAACCCCTGGCCGGGGCAACTCCTCTGGGGGCCCCGAGGGGGACCCTACCCCGGGCCGATCTACCCACTTTTTAAACGAGTTCCGAATGTCTTCAAAGGAACCTGCTCGTCCCCGTCATCTCCCAAAAAATGCCCTGTTGAACCGGCGAAAGGGGAAAACTCCCCCGTTGGGGGATTTACGCCGTGCAATTCCGCACACTAGCATCGGAGCTACCCTGGAACGTTCCCACCCATTCCGCCCCTTCAAGAAAGGGCCTCTCCACCCCAATCAAAGGGCCCCTGGGCCCCCCCGGGACCCCCCGTCTTTTTAAAAAGCGAGCAAAATCCACCTGGCTAACCGGATTGACATCCAAATTCCAGAAAGGCGTGGGGAAAGCTCCCCCAAGAGCAAGAAACCAGCCCGTACATGCCGTCCATCTCATCTTGCACCGGGGGTTTCTACCTCCCCCCAAACCGCCCCCTTTCCCCCAGCCAGCCGGGGAAAAAGGCATGAAAGGGGAAAGGGGGGCCCCCCGCCCCCGCAAAAGCTTAACCAAACGGCGAAAAGGGGGAATCTTTTGCCCTCAAATTGCACAGCTTTTGATCCCCTCCTAGTTTTTTGTCTGCTTCGCCCACGGCCCCGGGAGAAGGGGACCCCTTTGGGCTAGGGGGGAAACCCTCCCTAAGCGTGGGAAGTCTTCTCCCCCCTGAACATTCGGTCCGTTCGGCACTGAACCCGGGGACCCACTTTCAATTTTTCAGCTTTCCCTTGGGGACCCCGGTTCTGCGGGAAAACTTCCTGGACCTGCCCGGGCCCTCAACACGGGTTTTTCCCCGTGGTTCCCTGGAGAATCCTCTGCCCAAATTTCCTCCGTCAGTGGAGAGATCCTCTGTGACCCAGTCCATTTCCATTTGATTTTTAAGCCGTTGCCCCTCCAAGTAGGGGCATTTTCACAAAGAAAGACTATGGGTTCTAGTGTTACCCCCCGGTCTTCTTCCCCCATCCTTTTGGGTCTACCATGGTTTGAAAAGCCATCCCCCCGGCCCCCTTTTTTTGGCCCGGAAGGGGCGGGGTCTTGGATGGGGCCCAAGTGTGGGTTCCCCGCTGTTTGGTGACACCTCCCGGGTTTCCAGCCGTTTCTACGGCCCCAAAGCTAAGCCTCTAGGGGGGCCCTTCCCCCGCTCCTACCAGGAGTATGCTGATGATTTTCTCCGGAAGAAAAGCAGAGCCCCTGCCCCCCAAAAGTCCTTATGATTGTCCGATTGACTTTTGGGCCCGGGTACCAGCCCTCCTGGGGGCAAGTCCCCCCCTTAAACCTTTCCCCGGGGGACACAAGCCATCCCCAAGTCATTTGGGGAAATCTCCAAAGGGGGTTTATTCGGAAGTCCTCTTTCCCCCCGGGGGGCGGGATTTTTTTCTTCGTGGAAAAGAAGGATGGTACCTTGCAAACCCTGCATTAAAATTCCCGGGGGGTCTGAAAAAGGGATCACGGTAAAGAATGGGAAAACCCCAAACCATTGATCACGGAGTTATTTGACCGTCTGCAGGGCGAAAGGGTTTTTCTCCAAACTGGATCTAAGGGGGCCCCTATTTTTTGGCCCAATCCGCCAAAGGGGGTGAAGGAAGAGGGTCCAAAAAACCCGGGAAAGGGCCACTTCGAGTACCTTTGGTTTAAAGCCATTCGGGGCTGTGTAATGCAAAACCCCCCCGCCTTCCCGGACTCGTAATGACATTTTCAGGGGTATTCTCTACCCTTTCGTAGTGGTCCCTTCTTGGGCGTATTTTTGGGGTAAATCGCCCGACCTCGAAAAACCCACCCTTTTTCTTCCCTCGGTTTTGAAGCGGGTCCCAATAATCACCTGTATGCCAAAATGGAGGAAATTTCCCTTCCCCCAAACCAGCCCCTTTCCCTTTCTGGGATACATTATTTCTGATCGGGCCTACAAATGGATCCAAGGGAAAGTGTCGGGGCCCTGTTGCAAATGGGCCGCCCCCGTCGGTCTGCGTGCATCCCCGTTTCTTGGGGTTCTGTAACCCATTAAACCCAATTTATTCCCCCTTCTCAAAGCTTGTGGGTCCGATGTGGGTCTCAATAAGAAACCCGCTAACCCCCCCAGCTGGCCCCCCCGAAGCCCGAAGGCATTCGCAAAGCTCAAATCTTTCCCCTTTTCCACGGCCTCTGTCCTCTCGCGGCCCGGGCCCCCCGAAACCCTTTCCCCCTTGGAAAATGGATGCCCTTTCCCCTGTGGGGGCGGGGGCCCTCCTTAAAGGGAAAAGGGGGCCCCCGGGGGAAAAAACCCTAAAGTGTTGGGTTCCTTTTTCCAAAACGTTTTCCCCGGGGGGCCCAGAGGAACTAAACAAAAAGGCAACCCCGGGGTTGCTGGGCCTTATGATGGCTTTTGGAAAAATGGGGAAACCCCTTTTTGGGGGGGGGCTCGCCCTCCCATTATGATCTATTTTGGAACCCACAAAAAAATTTTAATCCCCCAACGGCTCAGCGAAATTAACCCCCCGCCCGGCTTTGGTGGTTTGCTCTTCTTCTCCCGGGTTTGACTACCGATTCCCCTTCCCCGGGCCCCCGGGGAAAAACATCAAGGCGGGCGCCCTTTCCCGGGCTTCTAACGTGGTGGGTGAGGAATCCACCCCCAGGCAAAATTAAATTCCCCCCCGAACCCCCTTATCCCTTGGCTGCCCCCAGTTGACCTCCGGAAAGGGTTTCCCCCAAAGGGGGGGACCTACGTTCGCCCCCGCTCCCCGCAACGCATCCTGAATTGGGGGCCTTTTTCTTTTGTGGCCGGGCCCCCGGCGCCGGGAAAACGTTCCTTTTGATATCCCCGGTTTTTTTTGGGGGGCCAGGCTCGTCAAGGATTCAAGGATTTCGTTCAGGCCTGTAACTTTTGTGCCCCCAACAAGACGCCTCTCACAACCGGGGAGACCCCACTAAAAAACCCACTACCCAAATTTCCGGGCACAAAATTGGACCAAAAATTGCGGGACTTTATACCCCTCTCCCTCCTTTGGGGTGGCAAAACCGTCCTTTGGGTTTACTACTGAACGGTTTCCAAATGGGGCATTTCGTCCCTCTGCCCGGGCCCGCCATCGGGCCCCCCCGGGCTGGCGACCATTTTCCCGCATGTGTTCCGTCTGATGGCTCCCCCCAGCAAACGTTTTCGGATGGGGGGTCCAGTTTGTTTCCCAAATTCTGGCTTTCCCCCGTGTTTCCCCAAATCCAGGGGGAAAATCCGGGCTTTTCGCTGCCCTTTCCACCCTCAGACGGAAAGGCCAGGGGGAGAGAAGGGAACCAGTCTTGGGGGTTTTTCTACGCCCACTTCGTTCACCCCGCCCAAAACGTTGGTCCCAAAAAGTTTGGGGGCCCTGGGCGGATTTCTTTCAACTCCCCAGACTCGAATCTGCAGGGGTCCCCCCTTCCCTTGTATATGGCTGCATCCCCCCCCCAAACCCCCCCTCTGGCATTCCCTTTCCCAGGTTTCCCGCGGGGGGACGCCTGGTTCAGGCATAAAGACCATCTGGTCCCGACCCCCCCAATCCTCTGCTCCGCGCCCTTTCCAGAGCCATGGGAAAACCCAAGCCCAAGGGAAAAGTCCCCCTCCTTCTTTTTTTCCCCCCGGTGACCCAAAGGGGGGCTGTCGGGCCCCGTATGTCTTCCCTTTAAAAAGCCCCCTACAAAAATTTGGGGGCCCCCGCTTCTGGGGCCCCGAGGTTAACACTCGCATTAAATTTCCCGGTTTCTTACAAAACCCGGGTTCCTCCCACCATGAGAATTCCTAAAACCCCTTTTCCCGTCTCTCTACAAAAAACCCCCGGTTTTTTAAAACCCTTTCTCTCCAAAAATCTATCCCCCCTCCACCCAAAGCTGATGCTTCCAAAAGTCCCTTTTAAGTCAAGGAGATCCTGGTATGGGAGAACTAGAGGGGGAAAAGGTACTTCTGGTAACTGGAAGGGGGTTTTGGGCCTGAAGAGAGGTCTTGGGGCCGGAGGGGGAAAACCTGAACCCTAATCCCCATCCAGAATTTCTTTTATCCCCTTTAAAAGAAGGGGGGCCCCCGGGAGGAGGGCCCCAAAGGGGGGGGGGGAAATGTCACCGGACGCCCCGCGACCTCTGTCCGGGTCCGGCGCGTCCGGCTGGGGGCTCTCAGCGGGGGCCCCGGCCAACGTCGGGTTCGGGGCCCCCTCCTTTTTCCCCCGTCCCCGCCGGCACCAAAATTCCCCCCGGCCCCCGCCCCCTGCTCAGTCAGTCCCAGTTTTTCCCGGCCCCGGGGCTCCCCCCTAGGGGGGGCACGGCCCCGGGGTTTGGGAAAAATTTTAAAGGGGGAGTGGCGCCGGGAATTTTGGGTTTTTCCGGGGAAATGCTTCCCATTTTGGCTGGCCCCTTCCTGCCCGGCCCCCGCCGGATCCTTAGTGTGTTTTTCCCCCCTGGGGAAAAACGTTATAAAATCCCAGTTAAATCTTGTCTTTCCCCTTACTGTAACCCCTTTTCTACTTTTTCGACCACGTATCCTGCCGCCCGCCCTGACCTCTGCCTGTCCACGGGGTTTCGATCTAGGCCCCCCCTTCCCGACCTTCTGCCTGTCCACGGGCCCCGAGTTGCCCCGACGAATTGTACTAAGTCTACCTTGGGCCCCCACCCCCAAAGGGAAGTCCCGCCCCGTGGGAAAAGACCCTTTGGGAGACTCCCGCCCCCAGCAAGTCCCTTTCCCCCTTTGCGGCCCGGGGTCTTTGGGGAATTTCCGGGGCCTACTTAATTCCGGTTTCCCCGGCGTGGGTTTTTTCCCCCAACGGCCCGCGGGGTCCCGGGGTCCACTACCCCCCGTTACAGCGGTGCGAAAAGTTTTTGATACGAAAAGCCCGCATGTGCCTTTTTTTCTCCTTTTTGGGGATTTTTCCCGCCCCTTTTAAGCAATTATCTTTAAGGGGGAATGACCCAGAAACATGGCATTTGATGGAACATGGTGTGTTTTCTTCTGACATATTTATAGAAAATCTGACAGAAAACCATTAATGTGCCTCCCAAAAAGGAAAAAGTGGTTTGGCCCTTACTTAGATGGTTTCCCTTTTATGGCTTTGCTAACAATGTTTTTAAAAGGAAAGTTTTTTAAAGGGATTGTCCACTGTGTAAGAAAATCTAAGAGACAGCTCCTGGGGATCTATTTAAAAAAAAAAAAAGTAAACTCACCTTCCTCTGGTCCCCGGTTTCAGCACTGTCTCTCTTCAATCTTCGGTCTTCATTCTTCTACTTCGGGATGGGGATGATTGGCTGCAGTGGTTTAAGGGGTCTTCATTTTTTCATAACCACTCAGAGCTGTTCCGAATGGTGATGTGAATGAGTGGTACATGAAGTACAAAAATAAACAGAAGACCACAGAGAAGCAACAATGGAGCCAGAAGAAGGGGAGAATACGCTATTTTATTTTAATATGGTCCTAGGAGCTGCTTATTAGATTTTCTTATGACGTGGACATCCCCCCTTTTAAAAGGGAGTCCTAAAACTACATTTGGGGGTTAATAATTATTTTAAATTTACTTAAAAAATTTTAAGGTTTTCCTTTTAAAAAAGAAAATGAGCTGTGTATGCCCGTTCCTTTGTAAAAGGGAAAAAGCTTTTCTTTAACCCCAATTTTTAGTGGCACAAAAAACAAAGTTTCCTACTTACGCCTGTAACAAAAAGAACACTAAAAAGGGCCCCCACGAGTAAATGGTAAAAAAAAAAAATGCCTAGTAAAACCCCTATGGGGAAAATTTCCTAGATAAGGCAATGGGGAATATATAATATATTTAGGAATACCCCAGGAATTCCCCCATAAAATGGGATTTTTTAAACAAACCCCCCACAAAACCCCCCCCCCCAAAACCCCCCCCCCCCAACCCCCCCCCCCCACCCCACCCCCCAAAAAACCCCAAAAAAACCACCCCCCCCCCCCCCCCCACACCAAACCCCCCCCCAAAAAAAACAAAACCACAAAATTTTAAAAAAACAAAACCCCACAGAAAAAAAAAAAAAAACAAAAACCCCCAAAAAAAAAAAAAACACAAAGAACCCCCCCACCCCCCCCCCCCAAAAAAAAAAAAAAGAAAAAAAACACCCAAAAGGAATTTTCGGGGTGGGGTTTTTTTTTAAACCCTTTTTTGGGCCCCTTGGTTGTTTTAGCCCCCCAAAAACTTGTATTTTCTTTTTTTTTTTAAAAAAATTTTTTTTAAAAATTTTTGTTTAAAAAAGGGGTAAAATAAAATTTATATAAAAAATTTCGTTGTTAAAAGTTTTTTTGCTTTTTGCTTGGTATTTTCGAAAAAAAAATTTTTTAAATTATTAATTAAGCGGGGTGTTTTTTATTTTTTAAAACCAACAAAAATCAATTATGGCATTTTAAAAAAAGACCAAAAAATTACAAAAAAATGAGTTTTTTTGGTTTTTTGGGAAAGGGAAAAAAAAAAATTTTGGTTTGGTTTTAGGCGTTTTTTTTGTCCCTGCAGTAGACATAGCCAAAGAGGGAATATATTACCCCGTTGTCAATCCTAGTACAGTAAGGAGTAAACGGTTGAAGTTCCCCTCACCCTTTTTCATATTTCATGTGCTCTTTCAAAAATTTTTTAATACCCTTAAAAGTCACCTTGAAAGGGAAAAAAAAAAAGGAAAGAAAGAGAGAGAGAAAAAAAAGAAGAGAAAGGAAAAAAAGAAAGAGAGAAAAAAAGAAGGGCGAAAAAAAGAAAGAAAGAGAGGAGAGAAAGAAAGAGAAGAGGAAAAAAGAGAAAGAAAGAAAGAGAGAGAGAAAAAAAAGGAGAGAAAAGAGAGAGAGAGAAAGAAAGAAAGAAAAAGAGAGAGAACGAGAGAGAAAGAAAGAAAGAAAAAGAGAGAGAAAGAAAAATAGAAAGAGAAAGGGGAGAAAGAAAGAGAAAAAAGGAGAGAAAGGGAAAGAGAGAGAGAGAGAAAGAAAAGAAAAAGAGAGAGAGAGAAAGAAAGAAAAAAAAAGAGAGAGAGAGAGAGAGAAAGAAAGAAAAAGAGAGAGAGAGAGAAAGAAAGAAAAAGAGAGAGAGAGAGAGAGAGAAAGAAAAAGAGAGAGAAATAAAAAGAGAGAAAGAAAAATAAATAAATAAATAAATGAGGATGAGATGAAAAGACCTGCTGCCTTATTTATAGGAAATAGTTTTATCCTAATCACACTTTATCCTGGTTATTATATTCAAGTTGCTTCCAGCCAGTTTAGTTCTGGTCTTACTTTGGTTAGAGCCATCTAGTGGTAGCACAACATAAGCGTATGTTACCTCATGTGACATTTGTTTTCTTCTTCAAGGGTAGACAAGCGACAGTCTGCAAATATAAGGCACATAATCAAATAATTCGGCAATGATACTTTAGAAGAGGATATATTACAGTCTGTCATCCAGCTGGACCTGTGCGGAGCCTAGAGATAGAACATCAATGTTTAGACACCTTCTAAGCTCAGTAACGTTTGCTTGTACTTGTCAGAATTCATTACGGTGTCAATCAATAACAAATCACTACTATAGAAATGTAACATTCATTTCCTCAGCAGCATACTATGGATTTTAGATACTTCCACATTGTTTCAGACCCATATTGCCAAGTTGTCTTGTAACCCATATTCACTGGATGCTTCTTGTTGCTTATTGTGCAGCAGGATTTGTAAGCCAAAAGCAGGAATGGGTCAAAAGCCCAGAAGAGGCAGAAGCCTTTCCGTTATTCTCTCTCTTTCTCTATAGGTTTCATCCTGGTTTTGGCTTAAAAATACTGGAGCGCTATTTGATAACTGTACGACTATTATTTAGTGGTTTTATACTCCGTACTTTGTGTTGTAGCTTTTGATATATTTTTATTTATTTATGTAAAATGTGTTATTCGGTGAGGAGGACATATATCTTTAGACCTTTTATGTTCACCACCGGTGTCCTGCTGCAATTATGTGAGGGAGACTCAGAAGCCCCAGCACCCCATTTTGATTTCAGATTAGTGTGATGTCTTCACATCGGTTTGTATAAGTTGAAGTGAGCTCAGGCGGGACACTGTACAGGTGGTGGAGACAGTGAGGTAAAATGGGCCCCTAAAATAAATTCCTCTGATGGGTCCTAAGCACCCCAGTCCGACACTGTGTGGGTAGTTTTATAGCAGTGTTGGCCTATCAGCTCTGTTATTCCTAGCTGATCCTGTTACAGTGACATAACTGTTGGAGGTTTATAAACTGTAGTACACAAGGCTACTGAGCTCTAATGGGTTATAGCTTGTCAGTAAGTAATGTAAACGAGCTCCTGTACTTCAAGATAAGAAATAGAGTAGGGAGTGAGTGATCATCCCAACCACTGCTTCAGCCCAGAGTGGTGGCCGGTAACTAGGAAACTTGTGTACAGAAGAAGGAGATGAGATCTGCTCCTAATATTGAAGAGAAGCAAAATCAGAACAACAATATATTTAATTGCAGTTTTTCTTTACCTTTGCCTACATGTTAAAAGCCAAATCAATGAAACAAGAATACCACTTTAAAGGATGGAAAAGTTAGTAAAGGTTCAGACATTTATGTTCTGTTGGGATTCTGCACTGATAAAGATAAGAGGATAAGGTTTCTAAAACCCTATGCACACATAGGAAATGTAACCTTTATAGGATTTAGGACATGCTGTGGGCTTTCTAAATTACATAGTGTCCATTCCGTTGCAGAAATGTCACAGATTTCACATATAATTTCAGTCTATATGCCCAGCCCATATATATATCCACATATAACACATGCAATAAATACATGCATTGGTTTTCTGCAACACTGTCATCACCATATGTCCTAAAAGTTGCAGTACAAGTCAAGAGTGGAGATGTTAGATGCTGATAGATTTCTCAGGATCAATGTTGAAGGTCTTTGTCTATTTACTGATAAATATCACATCTGGTGGTCAATGAGCAATAACACTTATCTGTCAATCTCCAGTCATAGGACACATTTATATTTTTATCTCACAGACTAAGAGTCGTAATCAGATTTTTAAGCAAAATCTTATATTATCTCCAAAGAACCACTTGTGACTCAAAAAGGCAGAGTACCTGTTCACAGCATGCTAATTTGCTAACAATAGCAACATTACACAGTCCCTATAGAGATAAGTGATATAAAATATGCAGCTATGAGGCAAGCACCAAAATAATATATCCATGGGTAGCAGCTTGGGCTGCTGAGATAAACCTTGCAATTTCGTAACATAAAGATCAAGAAATGTGGTAGAAATTCTTACTATTTTTCATGTTGCTCATCCATTTGTCAAGATCATCCATCTCAATCTCCATCACTGATGGTGTATCCTCTTCAAAGATAGGACTAGATAAAAGCAGAAAATAGCTCTGATTGTTACATAAAAGATGTGAGGAACCTAGAATTATAAAGTCAGATCTTGTGGGCTGTTATACTGTATAGTGTGTGAACAGATAGATAACAAAGAGTCATGCAAGCTGAAACAAAGAGTAAGACTGTTAGCAAAATTTAGTTCCAAATAACTAACATTTACATTCCATTAGAGGATAATGTCGGTGCATCATATAGGCTTTCACATGTTTTTCTATTCCCTGGAATCACACATCTAAAAGTATATGAGTGATACAAATTAATCATATCTGACAAGTGTCCTTATTTTGGAGGGGTAGTTCCTATTTTTACCCAAAGTCCTTCTATACCTTTTCATACTCCCAATTGTTTATTAGACTACAACTTTAAAATTATATATAAATTATATATAATGAACATTCAGTACATTTGGTAACATTACATATATATACAGTGACACGTATCTGTCCACGTGGAGTTGAAGCCACATGAGTGCATTCTAGGCAAAACATACCTGCCCTTAATAACTCTGCCTCTCACTGTCTCACTATAGATTAAATATATAGATTATGCCTTAGCCTGCCCTCTATCAGCCTGTGACGGAAATATGCCACCATGAGGTATGATGACCACATGACAAACTAAGGCATTTATATATGATGGCCAATACAGAAGGATCTGGTATCTAATTATTTATACTGTAAAGGACACTATGGCCCATACTCACAAGCCAAGGGATGGGAGTGGAGAGAGAATGATGGCACACCCCCAACTCACCAATGTAGAGGAGAGAGGCTCCTGCTACACTTAGGGCGACATGTCCCAACACGCCAACGCCACTTTTGATGCCATATTCTTGTTGTAAATGAACTGTCGTACACCAAAACTAGGCGCATTATACGCCGGGTACGACACTTTGTGATGCGCCTAAATATGGTGCACTGTGCGCCCCCGTCGCGCAATGCACCTAATGAGGCGCATTACATATGTTATGCATCTCCGTCAGGCAATGCGCCTCGATAGGCGCATTACATATACTACCAATGATATGCTATGCGCCGCAAGTTGCGCAATGCACCTTTTTTGATGCAATGCGCATTTTCCGGTGCATTAAGATTTCTATGCAAGGTATACCTGACGCCAGTTTTTAGAAAGTATCAGACTTTCAGGCACAATTTACACTGATTTAATGCGCCTTAAACTGGCATGGATACGCCACTTTTCGGACATGTCGCCATTAAAGTCAACACCCACATTGAAGAGCTAACCAGGAATGTTTAGTGTGATGTGAGCAGAAATCCGGGGAGGAACGCGATTGAGAAGGAAGCCATCTCATCCAAACTCCCAGTGACCAAGATCTTTTCAAGAATATGGATCTGCATTCAAATATGGATCTATCACACATTGAACTATAATTGTATGTTCACTTGGTGGATCTGATACAGATTTTGGTGCTAATGTATTTTTACATTTACTTTATTTAGAGAAGATAAAATCTGCCATTTTTCCTTCAGGTTTTACCTTCTTCTATTAAAGTCAATGTAAAAAACACGCAGTAAAGTCTGCAGCCCTAAAGATAACATTTCATTTATACCACGTGGTTAAATCCATAGACAAAACAAACCCCCTTTTGAAAAAAATTGCACAATTGGGTATTTTGTTTCAAATTCCACCCCACAAAGAAATTTTTGGGAACTTTCCAAATTATTTCAATGGTACCACTAAAAAGACCTAACAAGCCATAACACAGCTATGCTGATGAAAAATTTAAAAAATGACAGCTTTTAGAAGGCAGAAATTAAAAAAGTAATAGCCTTGTGCTAAGGAGGTTAAACTTATTTAGGTTTAAAAAAAACCTAAGGGGGATATGTATAAAAACGGTCTGGGTCTAAGACTTTTCTTGTTGCCCATAGCAACCAATCAGGGTTCCCCTTTAATTTCTTCAGAGCACTATATGAAATGAAAGAGGAATGCTGATTGGTTGCTGTGGGCAACAAGAAAAGTCTTAGACCTAGACAGTTTTCAGACATGTCTTCCTAAATATTTTTCACAGTTGGATATTTAATTATTTTCAATTGAAGTTGCTATTGTTACAAAATGTATCTTACGTTTTAAAGATTCTATTTTTCCTATTATTAGATATAAATGCTTGTATTATGACATCGTGTAAGTTATTGTAATAAGAGATGGACCTTGTAAAAAAAAAAAAAAAAATTATATATATATATATATATATTTTGTGAGCTTTGGCGGCTCTGGGATCGTGACACACGTGTTTCTTCAGGCAGAGACAGAGACAGAATTCAGGTGTAAAATACAGGGCCTCTGTATTTTATGGATGCAGCAACACAAAATAAGTGCAAGACATGCACAATATAAAGCAACACAAAAGCCTGCCTGTCTGGGCTCTAACTAACAGAGTTAGACTTACTAACACCTTTGTAGTACCGGAACAAAACCAGGTAGCAGTCCTGCTGGTTCCCCAGCCTGTCTCCTCTCCAGACTTGAAGGTAGCCTGGGAGTTGTAGCCACCCCTAGTCAGCTTACCTGCTGACTTATATATTCCAGGGAAATCCTGGAGTGGAACCATGGGGAGTGAGCACCCGCCCTGCTCTATGCTCACTCCCAATGAAAGGCCGACCCAGGAAAGGCTGAAAGCCATACTACCATTAAACATGTTAAACATATGTCGACAGTCTATACTGTCGACACCCATCTAACTTTGGCCTTTCATTCCCCCAAGGCTCCTTACCTTGGGGGCATGTGTCGGGACATCTGAAGGTGCACGCAAGGACCCTGGCCGGGATGTATACGCCATTCTACACCCTTCCTGCTGTTTCCACCTTACTAATATATATATATATATATATATATATATATATATATATATATATATATATATATATATATATATATATATATATATCTGTAAGTCTATGTCTCCACTGCACCCAAAACGTTCGTTTTCTTCAGCGTTTTTCATTTTCAAAAAACATTGAAAAAATATGACTGAAAAGAGGTCCCATAGACCTGTATAGTAAAAACATTCTGTGGTCTACACAGAACGTCTTTTTACTGGTCGTTTTTTGAAACATGTTGCAAAAAAACAACTGAGCAGGGCAGAAAATTTACTATTAGAGTATGTAAAGTGCCGGACGTTTTTGGAGCATTTTTTGCAGAAATGCACAGCAAATCTAATGCTGTGCATTTCCGCAAAAAAAGATGCGCAACAAAACCACACAAAAAAACTCAGTTTTATGGACATTTTTAGGATTTGGTTTTCCAGTCGTTTTTTGTTCACTGCCATGTATAGCCTAACAGTAGAAGTAGTTGGTGAGAGATCAGCAGAAAGATTACTGTATGACTTTCCACTCCACAACATGACAAGGAAACAATTCCACTTCCGTCTTGTAGAATCTTAGAGAGCAGATTAGACATTACTTTAGCACAGGTAATCAGTTTATTCTTTTTAGTATTACATATAAAAACTTACCTTTTCACATTTTCATCAACTCCTACATCTGAAAGTATTAAGGAAAATAGGTGTAACTAAAAGGGAGAACATAAAGCCCTTGGGGGAAAAATTATATACACAATTCCAAGCAAGGGATAGCTAAGCGAGTTTTCCAGTTTAGAAAAACAGTTTTCAGTACCTTGTTAATAGAGAGGGATATTTTGTAACAGCTCTCTTTAATCGGCCAAGAGAAGATCTTGGAAAAAGAATATACGGTATCTCACAAAAGTGAGTACACTCCTCACATTTTTCTAAATATTGTGTTATATCTTTTTATGGGAAATAACTGAAGATATGACACTTTGAAACAATGTAAAGTAGTCAGTGTACAGCTTACATAATAGTGTAAATTTGGTGTGCCCTCAAAATAACCCAACACACATACACATCAATGTCTAAACCACTGGCAACAAAAGGGAGTACTCCCATAAGTGAATATAGACAAATTGGGCCCAATTTGCCACTTTCCCTCCACAGTGTCATGTGACTCATTAGTGTTACAAGGTCTCAAGTGTGAATGGGATGGAGGTGTGTTAAAATTGGTGTTATCACTCATACTCTCTCTCCCACTGGTCACTGGAGGTTCAACATGGCACCTCATGACAATGAACTGTCTGAGGATCTGAAAAAACGAATTGTTGCTCTACATAAAGATGGCCTAGAGGCTATAAGAAGATTGCCAACACCCTGAAACTGAGCTGCAACATGATGGCCAAGACCACATAGTGGTTTAACAAGCCAGGTTCTACTCAGAACAGGTCTTGTCATGGTTGACCAAAAAGTTGAGTGCACATGCTCAGAGTCATATCCAGAGATTGTCTTTTCAAAATAGACATACGAGTGCTGACAGCATTGCTGCAGAAGTTAAAAAGGTGGGGAATCAGCCTTTTAGTGCTCAGACCATATGCTACACCCTGCATAAAATTGGTCTGAATGGCTGTCGTCCCAGAAGGAAGAAGACTCTTTTAAAGATGATGCATAAGAAAGCCCACAAACAGTTTGCTGAAGACCATCAGACTAAGGACATAAATTATTCAAACTATGTCATGTGGTCTGATGAGACAAAGATAAACTTAATTGGTTCAGATGGTGTCAAGCGTGTGTGATGGCAACCAGGTGAGGAGTACAAAGACAAGTGTGTCTTGCCTACAGTCAAGCATGGTGGGGGGAGTATCATGGTTTGAGGCTACATGAGGACTACCGGCTGTGGAGAGCTCCAGTTCATGGAGCGAACCATGAAATCCAACATGTGCTGTGACATACTGAAGCAGAGCATGATCTCCTCAGTTTGCTAACTGGACCACAGGGCAGTATTCCAACATGATAATGACCCCAAACACACCTCCAAGATGACTACTGTCTTGCTAAAGAAAATGAGGATAAAAGTGCTGGACTGGCCAAGCGTGTCTCCAGACCTAAACCCTATTGAGCATCTGTGGGGCATCCTCAAGGGGAAGGTGAAGGAGCGCAAGGTCTCTAACATCCACCCGCTCCATGATGTCGTCATGGAGGACTGGAAGAGGATTCCAGTGGCTGCAACCTGTGAAGTTCTAGTGACCTCCATGCCCCAGAGAGTTAAGGCAGTGCTAGAAAATAGTGGTGGCAACACAAAATATTTACACTTTGGGCACAATTTGTTCACTTTCACTTAGGAGTGTACTAACTTTTGTCGCCAGTGGTTTAGACACTGATGGCAGTGTGTGGAGTTTTGAGGGCACACCAAATTTACACTGTCATACGAGCTGTACACTGGCTATTTTATATTGTATAAAAGTATAATATCTTTATTATTGTCTCATGAAAAGACATAATACAATATTTACAAAAATGTGAGGGGTGTACTTACTTTTGTGAGATACATATATATATATATATATATTATATATATTTACATATATACAACATACACACACACACACACATACAAATGGCATCATGTATGAAAACTGTCTTAGTGTAAGACTGTATATAGATGTACAATCTGTATATAGATGTACAGTCATGGTGGCAGGTTCACCAAATTTTTATGTAAACCTCCCCATATTTATAAAGCATGGCTGGGCCATTGTAAATTTAGCACTTCTCCCCCTTTGTTTCCTCCAGGCACCCTCTTAGATAGTAAGCTCAAGCGAGAGGGGCCCTCACACCTTGGGTCTCACCTGTAAGTAGCTTTCACTGTGTAATGTCTGTCTTTTGTCTGTAATTATACCCTCTACATTGTATGTGCTGCGAAATATGTTGGCGCTATATAAATAAAGATTATTATTATTATTATAATAAGACTTTCTTTGTTGCCCATAGCAACCAATCAAAGCTTCTCTTTCATTTTTTTCAGAGCCCTATAGGAAATGAAAGGGGTGCTCTGATTGGTTGTTATGGGCAAGACAGTTTTCATATATGAAGCCCAAGGTATTTATATAACTGTACTCAGGACTCCAAATGAAATAAATTGTAGAGTCCTGATCACCTCTCCATTCTCAACAGAAGCCTTCTGGAGCCCATTCTTGAGTTGGGAAAACCCATATAAGGCTGGGAACACAAAGCAGCCTCATGCAGATTAAACTAAACTGGTCCCATGAATTTGCTAGTGATATTGCAGTTTAAGGTCCACTGGTTGGTTTTCTCAGCATAAGGCTACCAGAACATATGAGTAAGTCTTAATGTTAATTACATATTTGGTGGCACTTTTCAGTAAAGCAAATGATAATTGTTATTTTCATGATTTATTGGGGTTTCTGTTGCTCTCTTACATGGGCAGCTATCATTTAGAAAGCATGGTGGCATTCCTTCAGAATTATTTCTCCAGAAATTATTATCTGTATGGACAGTACAGAAAGAAGGTGCGCGCCTCCAGTAATATGACTCCCCAGGAGGGGTGGAGTAAAACATTCAATACATTTGAATAGATTTAATATTCAAAATGCACCAATTTTTGCCCCGAAAAAATGTATATATTTATTGCACCATTATTATTGTTTTAGTCCCTTTTGGTTAAATAATGCCACATGGCTTACTGCCAAATGGGAGGTGGCACAAAATATTAGAGTGAATTAAGCCGACCAAAATATACTTTAAAGTCATCTCTAAGGATGTGCTAAATTGACTATAAAGTACGAGCTGCTGTAATAAATTTGGTGCATCTCCAAGCTGCCTTGTCTAAATTTATGATTAGTAAATCTGCCCCACTTTTTCTCATCTACAGTTTGATATATAATTAAAGGGGTTGTCTCGCTACAAAGAATAGCTTTCAAATTGTAGGGAACACAAAATAAAGACATTTTCCAAATATATTGCATTGTTCCTCTGTTTTCCCTAAAGAGATACAAGTGAATTTATTACCTCCATGGCTATTTCAGTTCCCACAGTAACTGACCTGTAAACAAATTTCCCTGGGCTGTTTGTTCAATGAGATAACAGAGAGTGAGTCATCACACAGGTCCACAGTGTCAGTCAGTATCCTGTGCTGCCAGACAGTAAAAAGCTTGATTTATCTCAGTAAACAGCTCTGTAATTAGGGCTTTGTTTTGGGGATCAGATAAGAGTCCTTCCAGTAGTTTGAGAAGCTAATGTAATCTAATTAGCATCTGAAAGCACAGATCTTATGCTGTACAAGCATGGAGTTTATGCAAATTAGTCTGAACCAGGAAGTGACAGAGAATTTCTTTCATGCATTCTTTGAAACCCTGTGGGGAGACAACTCCTTTAAAGAAGCGGAAGTCGATTACATGACACATTCCCTTTAATATATTGACAGATGGAATATATTTCTAATATTACACATAAACATTTTACCTTCTTGCTGTTTTTTTCGTTTTTTGCGCTGAACAATTAAAATAATGATGGGTATCAGGAGGAGCAGAAGGAGGACAGGAACGGCATATATCAGGATACCAAAAACGTCTGTACCAAAAATTACCCGATTCTGTGATTCATGGTCGTGGGGTAACTATGGCGGGGGAAGATTTGGGTTTCTTCAGTTTTTAAATATAGTTGTTGGCTGGTGGTGTAGCTTTCCGGGGTGGTAGTTTCGCCCATCTGTAAAGTAAGCACTAATCTTTTATACATCTCCATGACTTGTACACCTAAAGAATTTATAGTGCAAAACACATTTTATTGATAAAGACTCTGGTTTCCTAGTGGTTTGAAATCGGAAATGGCTTCTCAGATATTTTTTGGATTAACAGGATAAAGTCTAAAAATAAAGGTCCTTAGTTGTTCCCAAAAAACAGCGAGCGACTTTCTTTGGTGCCAGGCTCCCTGAAAAATAGGCAATTGTTTTGAAGGCCGGTACCTCTTGGTTCTGTGCACGGAACAAGGGTAGACAAGGGCTGTTCTCAAGAAAGGTGCAGGTTCCAGAGATGGGACTCACAGCTGTTGATATGCCATTACAGGGCTAAGATGGTAACACCCCTTTAACCTCTTGCAGCTCTACTAGCTTCCTATAGGCAACTTTAATGCTTGAAAGAATTGGCATCAGCTCGA
Organism: Phyllomedusa bahiana; assembly: GCA_025379985.1. Lineage (NCBI taxonomy): Eukaryota > Metazoa > Chordata > Amphibia > Anura > Hylidae > Phyllomedusa > Phyllomedusa bahiana. Next base: position 23,005 of record JAODAL010013847.1, read on the forward strand.
AGTACATTTCTCCACATTTTCCTCATTATTTTTAGTGATAATGGGGGGGGGGGGGGGGAGGGGTTTCAGAGGATCTGGATGTCCCGGCAAACGTTCTAAAATGGCATGGTCTACTTGGGACACAGTTTCATACAGATACCTATAATAAGATATCAAGGCAACATGCGGTTACAATTATTGACAAATTTGTTATCAAGTCATCCACACTTTATAGGTGAACATATATAGCAGGGACCCCCAGATCTTTTTTAATGGGTACAAGTAGTACATCAGTTTTAAAAGTTACAAGTTAAACCCCACTATCTTTTTTCCCCACACTTTTTCAGAAGCCTCTATAGATGGCAGCCGAAATGGGTATGGGTCTGAATTTTTCTGAATTGTTATAGTTGTGATTTCTGTAAGTTTGAAAATCCATATGCAGGAAGCGCCATCTAGTGGCGACTGTTAGAAGCATTATTTTTAACATTTTGATGGCTATGTGGGGAAAACGGGTTTTGGGGATACCCGATCCTATAAAAGATCCCCTAATTTTGATTTATTAAAAAAAATTTAATGATCTGGTTTTAAGTTTTCCACCCTCACCACTATTCTCATTGGGTTCCCAGCACCAAGAAAAAATGTAATTGCAAGAATTTTAATGTAAATCAATTGAAATTGTTTTAATAAGTGTATGTGGCCTGGTGAAGATGTGATATATATATAAAATCACAACTTCACCTGGCCACATACACTTATGTAAATTTATGTATGGAAAATAAGCTTTGTAAACTATCTATATATAAAAAAATTTCAATTGATTTACATTAAAACTCTTGCAATTACATTCTTCTGTGTGTGCGCTGTGGAATCCCTATAGACTATTATTGGGTTCAATCTCCTTTTTCCCCAAGCACCATTATTTTGCCCTTGTGCTGGGAAAACACTTCACTATATATCACTATGCTGGCACAATCATTGAAGGCATTCTGGATACCATTACAGGTGTGTCTTATTTAAACACAAGCATAGTGGCATTTATTATGTGTACAGTATGGTTATGTGTATGTGCTGTATGGGGGCATTAATGATATCAAATATTAACACTTAAATTAGTTCAATAAGTCAGTTTTTTAGATATAGCATTATATAGGAATCAGAGAGGAAAGATTATATATGTAGCAACACAACAGGGAGTAACAGTTCTGCAAGCGATATTTCCAACAAGAGAACACAAATCATAGGCTATCCAGGCCCTGATTGAAAATTAAGATTTCCTCACTAACCATATACTAAGCCCACTGCCCAGCACCATATTCATACCAGTAATCATCTGTTCATGTTTTCACAGGTCAGCAGCACTGGGAGCCCAGTCTGAATAAATCAATACATTCTTAGTGTGCAGTCACTAAAAAACACAAAAACCAAGCCAAAACCCCACCCAAAAACTATGTGCATTTTTAGATAAAACATGCAGAATAACAGTGTCTCACAGGTAAAAAAAAAAAAAAATGTAGGCAAGTGCCTTATCAAAAAACTGTGGCAAATCTCATTAAACCCCACCTCCCCTGTTTTTTTCTTTAAGTGTTCATGATGTTGTTATCGCAACACAACCAAACCATATAAATACACCTAAGATACACCTCTGATTTAAGATAATGAAATCAAACTCCAGGGTTTAGTTGGATCTCTCTCCACTCTCACCAATATCTTCAATCCAACCCAAATTGCATAAAAGGGCATTTTTCCTGCTTCACACAGTTCAGTGGAACAGACAGACAGCCTCTTGCATCCACACTGCCACAATACACACTGACAAGCAAAAGGGTAACAATGTTTTGAACTTTTTACTTTCAGGCTTCATATTTCACCATTCACTACAGCATTCAAAGTGAGACTGCCATCACTTTATAGACAATCATCTTGGCTATCTCATACACAAATTTGACATAACTATTTAGCATATGCTTAGTTATACAGAGTCTTGTCATGCATCTGCATTGTTACTGTTTTGCTCCTGATGGTGAAACAATCTTTATCTTCTTATATATTACATATTACAACCTGTCTCACATTCCCTAATACCTCAGTGTTATTAGGTTGATTCCCAAGCAAGAGGTCACTGGTTTGAATTGAGGAGCAGCCATGAAGCAGGTCAATAAGTTGGCTCATCACATCAGTTCTAACGTGACAGACACAGCAGTGGAGGTGGCTTGTATGCTTTGTAATAGTGAGATCAAAGACACACGCGATGCACATTGCACAAGTCTGAAATGGTGGCCCGAAAAAAGGTGAAGAAGCCTTGATTTCAATATCGTCATAAGAAGTGTCGGCTAAAGTATGAAAACTTAGCAATCAAATGAATGTCAATAGACCGGGTTCTGTTGGATGGAAATGGGTCTGGGAAACGCAAGGGAAAAGGAGGCTAACAGATCGAGAAATTGAAGGAACTGGCAAGTTTGGTGGTGGAAGCCTGAAGATATGGGGTTGTTTCACAGTCAAAGTCATTGACCAGGATCAATGGTGATCTCAATGCTGAGCTATATGCGAGTATCCTACAAAAACAGTTACTTCGTACACTTGAGTACTATGGGTATAAAAAGGACAACATCCTTGTTACAGCAGGACAATGACCCGAAGCATACTGAGAGAGGGGAGGCATTGAGTTTTACAATATGTTGTGACTTTTTATGTTTTCAAAGCAATAGAAATTTTAAAAAAAATTATATTTATATTTGTTATATAAGAAGCTGTGGGGGTGCTGCCTAATAATATACTTTATCTGAAGTTATATTTTTTTCAACCCAAATCATAAGTCGATATTGGCAAATAAATGGTTCAACAACAATAAAGTAGAACTGAAACAATGAACTCATAAAAAAAAAGAGAAGTGCAAAAAGCCATGGAAAGTCATGACACCAGCTAAAATCTATCAGTAATTAGAAAACAATCCAGCAACTTAGCTGGTTCATCTGATGGCCTATAAAAAGGTGTCTCATTACTAAGGTGCCCCACAAGAAACATCTCATGATGGGTAAAACCAGTGAGCTGTCTCAAAATCTTTGAAAACTTATTGTTGCAAAACATACTGATGGCATTGGTTACAGAAGAATTCCTAATTTACTGAAGGTTCCAGTTCTAGTGGGGCCATAATTCAAAAGTGGAAATAACATAATTTCACCATAAACTGGCCACGACCAGGTGTTCCCTGCAAAATTTCAAAAAGTAAAAGAATTGTGAAGATTAAAAGCCATACATGTGAAAAACTGCAAAAATAGGTGACACACTTGAAAGCAATAAACATCACTCATCTTAATCCAATAACATGCACACAAAGACCCATTGTAAAAACCTGTTCAAGGTTATAAAGTTTGGGAAATGCATTTACTCTAAGCGAAAAATGAAAATACCCGGGAATTTAGTTTCAGTATTTGATCCAAAATTGATTGTACGTCCCAAAACTCAAAGGGATCCAAAGAGAATGGTGATCCCTCACTAAACATTTTTACCTGACTTGGTGGTGAAACAGATGTGGCTGTTTTTGGCAATGGTGGAAACTAGCAATTGGATTATTGCAATGTTCGAAATTAGGGACAGCTGAGTGACCAGCAATGAATGAAAGAGGGAGACATTTCTCAAGATGAAACTTCAATGGAATATAATAAAGCTGTGCAACATCTAAAATATACTCTGAAAACGCCAGCATAGTGCACACTGAAAGGCAATGCATAATCTATACAAATAACAGTGGCACATAAAAACTAAGTAAACCTCAAGGTATATAGAAATATTGGAAATGCATTCTGTAAGGAAAATAGAAAAAACCCGGGACTCTTGTTTCAGAAATTTTATCAAAGATTGTTAAGTCACCTCCCCAAAAGTAGGGGATCCCCGAGAGGTGGTCCCTCATAAACATGTTACCTAAGGCGCAATCCGACTGCAACTTCAGGGAAAATGGTAGGAACTAGCAATTGGGTTATCTGCACTGGTTTAAAAAAAGGCAGCTGATGGGAGCAAGCCAATGAGTTGCCAATCTCAAATGAATACAAAAAAGTAATAAAGCTGTGCCCAAACTAAAATATAACTCTGAAAAACGCAAGGGTAGGTGCAACTGAAAGGCAATAGCTACATCTAATACAAAAAAAATTTAAAAGTGGGACACTAAAGATAAGTAAAACCCCAAGGTATATTGAAATATTGGAAAAATGCATTTTGCTAAGGAAAAAAATGAAAAAACCCGGGGGCTCTTAGTTTACAGTATTTTATCAAAGATTTATTAAGTTTCCCCCCCCAAAAAAAGCAAGGGGATCCCCCGAGCCTTTAGTGTGCACCTTGCTTGCGTTTTTCAGGATATTTTGTGGACAGCTTTTTTTCGTTTTGTGTTCATTTGAGATTGGCAAATCTCATTGGCTTGCTGACTAGTGCCTCTTTTTAAACCAGGCAGGATAATCCAATTGCTGTTCCTACCCTTCCTGGTTTTTCGGGTTGGGTTTACCCCCTAGTGAGGTAAATGTTTTGTGTAGGGGCTCACCTGCTTGGGTCCCCTTTACGTTTTGGGGGGTGGCTTTAAAACAATCTTTATCAAAAATGTAAACTAAGAGTCCCAGGTTTTTCAATTTTCCCTTTTCAGTAATGCTTTCCAATATTTCTTTTTACCTTGAGGTTTTACTTAGTCTTTAGTTGCCCTGTTATTTTTATTAGACCCCGCAAAAAATTTTAGACAGAGGAGTGAAAAAAAATTTTTAAAGAGTTATCCAAGAGCCATGGACCACCTGTGAAAAGCTGCAGAAAGACCTGGAAATCAGCAGGTACAATTGTTTCAAAGAAAACAATAAGCAATCGACTCAAACTTAATGGCCCATATACATGCCCACCAGGCAAAGACTCCATTGCTGAACAAAACGCATGTTCAAGCGTGTTTAAAGTTTGCTCAACAACATTTAGTCAAGCCTGTGAAATACTGGGAGAATATAGTTTCGTCAGATGAGACCGAAATTGAGCTCTTTGGGTCCCACAATACACACCATGTTTGGAGGCCAAAGGGAATTGCATATCACCCCAAAACATTATACCAACAGTGAAGCTTGGTGGTTGAAACATGGTGTGGGGCTGTTTTTTAGCATATGGCACTGGCAAACTTCATATAATTGAAGGATGAATGGACAAATGTTCCGAGACATTCTTGGTAGACATCTGCTGCTATCTACCAGGATGATGAAGGTGAAACGAGGGTAGACATTTCAGCAAGAGGAAACTCTCAATTGGAAATCATAATAAATCTTACTTGTTTTAGGTCAATTAGGATTACCAAAATTATTTATATTTGCCAAATGCCAGAATAATGAGAGAGGGAAAATGTTTAAGGCATTTTTATTACTTTCTGCAAAGTCAAAAGTTAACATACACTAGGATTACTATGCCTTTAAGTAATTTGGGACAGCCGATATGATGATGTCATGACTTTGGAAGCTTCTGATAGGTTTATTAGCAACATTTGAGTTAGAGACACACCTGTGGATGTATTTTTAATGCTCACTAGAAACACACTGCTTCTGTGTGTAACATCATGGAAAAGTCTAAAGAAATCAGCCAAAATATCAGGAAGAGAATTGTGGACTTGAATAAATCTGGATCATCATTGGGTGCAATTTCCAGATACCTGAAAGTACAAACAAGATGGGAATGTCCAGCCATTATACCGTTCAGGAAGGAGACGGGTTCTTTGTCTCAGATATGAACATGCTTTGATCCGACATGTGCATATCAACCCAAGAACAAAATCAAAAGATCTTGTGAAGATGCTGGCGGAAGCTGGTAAGATCGTGTCATTTTCCACAGTGAAATGAGTACTGTATCAACATGGGCTGAAAGGCCACTTTGCCAAGAAGAAGCCATTACTCCAAAAGAAACATATAAAAGTCAGATTAATGTTTGAAAATGCACAAAGGAACAAAGACCTACATTTGTAGACATGTACTGTGGTCTGTCGAAACTAAAGTTGAACTTTTGGTCATTATTGCCATTGCTACATCTGGAGGAAATAGGGAGAAGCTTAGAAGCCTAAGAACACCATCCCAACTGTGAAACACAGGAGTCCCGCATCTGTTTGTGGGTTGTTTTACTGCAGGGGGATGGTGCACTTCACAAAATGAGGGCCTTTTTACAAAAAAAGTTTAGTGGAAATACAGAACATCTAAAGACATACCGGAAGTTAAAGCTGGGGGGAAATTTTCTTCCAATGGAGAATGACCCAAGCAACTGCCAAAGGGGGAAAAAAGGGTTAAAGGGATAACCAATAAATTTTTGGGTGGCCCAACAAAAAGCTCTGATTCAATCCTATTGAAAATTTGGGGGAAAATTGAAAGGCATTTTGTCACCAAGGGGGTGCATTGGCCTAACTGGACCCAGCCTCTGCCCCTGCCTGTTTGCGTGCTGCCAGGCGCGGACGGCAACGGGCCAGCCCCTGCGCTGCTAAAGTCGGGGGGCGTCAAAGGGAAGAATAGTCAGACGCCGGGTAAATATAAAAATGGGGAACGCCAAAGCCCAAATAAAAACCCAGAGGGAAAAACGAAAAACAACCGAGGTAAAAGCCAAACAGAAGCGAAGCACAAAATCAGGGGGCAACCCGGGGGGAGGAAAAAAGCCGGGGTCAGGTACCAGATAAGCAAAACAAAAACCGAACCAGTACACAGGAGCCAGTTTTTAACAGGCGCAGCCCGCCTTCAGGGAGTTTAATGGTTCCCGGGTTTCGCCCCTGCAGCTGATTAGGGGCCTCAGGTCCTCCCTTTGGGCTGGTGAAACTCGCCCCCTGCGGGATGGCTGGCCCCTGTCATACAGAGTTGTCCAGTGTGTATCGGGGGGGGATCGGCACACGTTTGCCCCTGCAAATCCAAGACCCGAGACACCCCGCCCGACGCAGGTGTGACAAAACGACCTACAAAAGCCATTTTAAACCATTCTGTCGGGAAAAGGGGGACAAAATTTTCCTACCAACAAGGCAGCCCCCGGGTTACAACAAAAGGGACTGTGGGTTTTGTTCGTAAGGAATTTGTATGTAAGTGGAAAGGTATATTTAAATGTAACCCAAAAAAAGGTTTTTTTGGATAGTGCATGGAAATTCTTACTTTTGTTTTGCTTTTTTGTGCCCCTTTTAAAAAAATTTTTCCCAAATTTTCACCTTATATGCTGCGTGGGAGCTGGAACTTTCGTTCCACAGCTACTACCCCGCTGGGAAAATGGAATAAAAGGGGGCTTTTCCAGGCGGGCGGGCCCCCACCCCCGGGCCCCGGGGTTTTTCCCTTCCCAGGTATCGCGGGGGGTGGCCCACGGTCCGTCCCCCGACGTTGCGCCCTCGTCCCCGTTTTCCAATGTTTCCCCGACCCCCTTGACTCGGCGCGCCCCTCCGGGCCGGCCCGCGCCCCATCCCTTAGGGCGGGGGAAACGCCGGTTTCCTTCTGGTCTTAAAGGGGGCCAGTGCGCCGGTAATTGGTATTCCCGGGCCATGACCCTTTATTGGCTCCTCCCCCCGGCACCCCTTCCCGGTCTTTAGTGCCCTCTGAGCCTTTTGAAAAAAGCGTTTGCCTCATTGTGTTTACCGTGTTCCCAGACCGTCTCGCTACCGTTCTCTGCCCACGACCTCTGCCGCCTGCCCTGACCTACTCCTGTCCCCGACTACGTCTCAGCCTCACGATTCTGTCCCACGCTTACCCTTGGGCTACCACCGCAAGCAAGTCCGCCGGGGAAAGCGACCTGGTAGTTCTCCGCCGCAGCAAGTCCACCCGCTTTCGGCGGGGCCTTGGGAAAACCCGGTTTACTTAGACCCGCTCCTGGCGTGGGGTTTCACCATGCTTGTGGGGGCCCCAGCGGACCCACTATCACCGCCGTTACAGTAAGATCAGGCCAGGATCCGCCAAGGTCCCCCTGCCTATAAGCGGGACTTTGCCACAGTGTTGGAACAGTCACGTCAAATTGCCAACAGGCTCAGCATTTTTTTGGGTCAGCTGGGCCCCCCCCCCCCCCCCCCCCCTTCATGTTACAGAACTTCGGGCGAAACCTCACAGCCGTTCTCTCCACCCTTTGGTACTCCGCCCCCCGCTGCACCACTGCACGGTGGGTCCCAAGCCCCGTTCCCCGCTCCCCTTCCAAGTTTAAAGGGGTTAAAGCAGTCCCGGGCTTCATCACCCATCTCGAAGCACACGAATTAATGGGGGACCATTTCCTAGGGCGTTCTGGGGGGCTTTCGTGGGCAGCCTTGTTTTGGGAAGGCCTTGTGGGCCCCCTTTGTGGGATCGTAACAATCCATTGGGGCGGTCTCAGTCCTTCTGGGGAGTTCCGGGGTGTTTTCGGGGAAACCTGTCGGGACCCCCCGCCGAAAGGGCCCCTTTCAAAACCCGTGCCAAGGGGAGAACGTCATGGGTAGCGGTGCGTTTTCCGAAATTTGCCTCGGGTTTTAGCCTGGGGGGGGGCCTTATTCCCACTTTTTAAAAAAGGGGTTCTCGAGTAGGTTAGGATGTGCTGGCCCAAGAGAATCCCGCCTCCCTTAGGGGTTAAATATTGGCCACCCGCTTGATGCTTTTTGCCCCGAGAGGAGCTTCGGCAAGAACAAGGTGGCACGGCCACCCATTTCCCAACCCGGGGCTCCAGGTTCAGAGGCAACCTTGCAACCCCGCCACCCCCCTATTGGGGGGCCCATCAGGCGAAAAGGGTAATCTTCTGGCAAGAAGGGCCCTCGTGGTCGGGACCGGCCCCTTCTGGGGCAGCCCTGAGTTTCCCCGGGAGGAATTGTCCCCAACTCCAAAAACGTCCTGGAAACTCACGCACCTAGGATTCGTGGAGAAGCCCCCTAGGTAAAATTCCTCCTCTACCAGATGTTCCCCTTACAGGTCGGAGATGCGGTCTCACGTTTGGGTTCCCCTTTCCGGGACTCTGGCTGGGCGGGAACTTTATACACCGTTTCTTGGGCGCAGTATCATCTTCCGGTGGTCCTTTTTGAAAAAACAGGGTCATCTTGGTCAGCCGGTGCTAAGCGCCCTATACAATTCTCCCCAACCCCAATTTCCTCTCCTGGGGACCCCTTCAATAAGGGGGGGAAAGATCTCTAGTGTTACCACGCCTTTTTAAACCCTTTTTCCTTTGGACTTCCCGTGGCTGCGACTCCACTCCCCTACTCAACTGGGTCGGGGGAAGTCACTTGCGGGGCCCAACTCCCTGACCCGTTTTTTGGGGGCCCCCTCCCCGGTCTTACCGGCTCTCCGCCAGCTCCCCGCGAACCTTTGGGCGGCCTGCCCGGATTTCCCCAGATTTTTGCTGATTCTTTTTGGGAGAAAGAAGCGGAGATCTTCCCCCCCTTTCTTCGACCTATATTACCCCCCCCCCCCCCATCGACCTTTCCGGGGTCCGTCCCCCCCCCCCCGGGACGGTCCCTACCCCTTTCCTTTTCCCCCCCAAAAAAAAAAATCTTTTCTGAATATTGGGAGAATTCCAGGGGGGTTCTTTGGAATCCTCCTCTCCGCAGGGGCGGGATTCTTTTTCGTGGAAAAGAACGGTACCTTGTGACCCTGCAAACGATCGGGATTAAAAAGATACGGGTGAAAATCGGGTTATCCTCCGCCTTGACCCTGAGTCTTTGAACCTAAGGGTGCGAAGTCTTCTCCAATTGGATGGGGGGCCAAAAATTTTCCCCCTCCGTGGGGGCTGAGTGGAAGAGGTTTTTTAAACCCCAGGGTTGGGCCTTTGAGTACTTGGCATGCCTTGGGCCCTATGAAACCCCCAGCCGTTTTCCCGGAATCGTGACGCATCTTCAGGGACCCCGGGATACTTTGTGGGGTAACCGGCAAATTCTTGGTTTACTCACTGACCTGGGAAACTCACCATGTTCCCCTCCCCCATTTTCGGGGCCCCTCCGTGCTCCCGCAAATTTGGGGGAAAGTCATTTTCCCTCAAACCACCTGCCTTTCGGGGATTATTATCTCTGCCCAGGGTTGCAGTGGACCGGCAAAGTGTCTGTGCCCTGAAAATGGCCTCCCCCTGTTGGTCTTCGGGCTATAAAACCCTTCCGGGGATTCTTAATTTATTCCAGCGTTCATCCCCTTTTCTCCCCCCGGGTGGACCCACGTGGCCTCACAAAAACAAGAAAAACCCCGGAAGGGGCCCATCCGAGTGGGGAAGCATTCTCAGTTTGAAGTTGTTTGCCTCCGCTTCTTCCTTCACGGCCCGGGCCTGAAAAGCCTTTTGCACTTGAAGTAGAGGCTCGGGGGTGTCGGGGGCGGTGCGGTCCCACGCAAAAGGGACGCTAAACGGTCACTGGGTTTTTTTTCCAAAACATTTACCGGGGGAAAGGAATTATACCATCGGAACCGGGATTGTTGGCCCTCAAGCTTGCCCTGAGGGCTTTTTTTCTCCCGATTTGATTTCCAAATACTTCCTCCCAGGGAAAAAATGTAAAGCGTGATTGCACGCCTTCCCCTCCCTGGTCGGGGAGGAAGCATCCCCGGGGGCACATAATACCCCCGGGCGTCTTGTCTCCGCGCCCAGTCGACCTCAGCATTTTGGGGGAAGACATACATGAGCCCACAATCCGAGAAGGGTCCTAAGTGGGGGCATTGCTATTTGGGGGCGGAACCCCGGCGCCCGTAAAAACTCCCTCCTTTTCAGGGGTTTTTTATGGTGGCCGGACCTCGCTAAGGAGTTAAAGAATTCGTTGAGGCCTGTTCACCCGTCCCGTAACAAAACGCCTGTCCATGACCGTCGGGTTCTGATCCCCTCCCATCCCTTCAGCCCCTGGCGCATTGGGGGAGGGATTTTATAACCGATCCCCCCCCTCTGGTAACACCGTGATCTGGGTGTTATGGATGGTTTTCTAAAATGGACATTTTGTCCCCCACACAGTCTACCGTTGGCTCCGCGCCTCCAACCTTTTTTTTTCCCACATTTTTCGTCTAACGGGATGCCTCTCAAATTGTCTTGACCTGGGGTTAGTTTGTCTCCAATTCTGGGGGCCCCCCTGTTCCCTTTTCAGTTAACTCGATTTTTCCTCGGCCTATCACCCCCAGACAAATGGTCAAGTGGGAAAAGGGTTTAACAGGTCCCGGGGACCTCTTGCGCCTTGTCCGGGCACTCAGATAACTGGTTTGACCTCTTCCCTGCACGGAATTTTCCTATAATTCCCTAGATTCTGAGTCCCCGGGGGCTCCTTTTAATTGTGTACGGCCTGCAACCCCCCCCCCTCCTTCCCCTGCCCCTTTAGTCTGAAGTTCCCCGCTGCAGATAGTGGTCCGCGACTTAAGGCTATTTTGGGGGGGCCCGTCCCCAGTCTTTGCTCCGTGCTTCGACGCATGAAAGCTCGGCGGATAAAGGAGGGGCCCTCCCCCCGTTTTTTTTTCGGGTAAAAGTAGGTTTTGCCCAAAAAAGTCAGGCTTAAAACCCCAAAAAAAATAAATTGGGTCCCGCTACGTGGGGCCATTCGAGGCTTTTAGTTTAAACCGGTGGCCTACAAATCGGCTCCCCCTTCCATCCATCCCGAACTCCTTTTACTTCCCTTTTCAAACCCTGGTCCTTACCCTTTTTCTCGTAGAGCACTCCTCCACCCCCCGGCGGAAGCTACTAATGTATTCTCGTAAAGGAATCTTGGGTATGAAGGTGTCCAGGGGGGCTGTATTTTTTTCATCGAGTGGAAGGGGTTGGGGGCCGAGGAAGGTCATGGAAACCCGGGGGAAACATTTGGGGCCGTACTTGTACAAAGGTTCCTCTGGGTGGGAAAGGGGGGGAGGCCTAAGGGGGGGTCGTAACGAACGGGCGCCTACCCATTCCCCCGGGCTGGGGGCGTTTTCCCCGGGGGCCCCTTTCCCAGGTACCCGCGGGCGATGGCCGCACGGGGCCTGGCCGGCCGTTGGGGGCACTCTCCCGCATTTAACTGCTTTCCCCACCCCCTTTCCTGACTCCCCCCAAAAATAAACTAAAAATAAGGGGTTTTTTTTTTTCATTTTTGGCGTAATAAAGTTTTTCTCCTTCGACGCAAAAAATAGTTTTTTTACGGATTTTGGCGCCGAAATTTTTTTTTTTAAAAAATTTTTGGCACTAAAACCTTTTTTTGGGAAAATTGTGACGCTAAAAAGTTTTCGCTTGTGACGTAAAAAAACGTTTTTTTTAGGGTTTTGGCGCTAAATGTTTTTTTTTTACAGATTTTTGGGGTGTTAAAGTTAGCTCCCTTTTGTTTCTAAAAAAAAATTTTTTTTTAATGGATTTTGGGGAAATTAAAATTCTTTCTTTTGTCGCTAAAAAATTTTTTTTTTTCGGATTTTGCCCTTTTTAAAACAGGGGTTTTTTTTACTGATTTTTGCACTATTAGGGTATGTTACACGGCTTATTTTGGGATTTTCCGCCCCTAAATTTTGGCCGTATCGGGGATTGGGCTGAAATACGTCCCAATTATTATGGTAATCCACAGTTCTCAGAGAACTATGGGTAATGTCCCTCTCCCTGCTCGCACAATACGGCAGGCGGGGAGAGAAGTGACATGCTACTTATTAATGGCGTATCGGCGCCGTGGATAACGCATGCCTTTGGGGCCGGCGGGCCCCCGTGCACACGGCGTAATTGCAGGGTGAAATACGTCTCGCAATTAAGCCGTGTAAACATAGTTTTAAGTTATCTTGCTTTTGTCGCAAAAAATAATTTTTTTTACGGATTTTGGAACTAAAATACACTTTTTTATGAATTTTGACGCTAATAAATTTATCTTGCTTTTGTTGGCAAAAATACGCTTTTTTACGGATTTTACCGCTATTAAAGTTATCTCGCTTTTGTCGCTAAAATTCCTTAAAATCCGTAAAAACCCACAAAAACCATAAAATACTTATTTTTAGTAACCAAAGTGAGATAACTTTAATAGCGCCAAAATCTGTAAAAAAAAAAAAAAAAAACTTATTTTAGTGACAAAAGTGAGATAACTCTATTAGTGCCAAAATCCGTAAAATGACTACAAGATTACATATAAATGCAATAATGTGCTTTAAATCCCCTTTTGTATGGCGGAGTTACATCCAATGACTTAATTTATGCAGACATTGAAATCCAGAAGACAAGCAAAAAATGCGGGTAAAAAACGCACTAAAAAAAAACAAATCGCAGCAATAAACGGCCATTTTTTCAGCTGCTTTTAACAGGCAGGGGACAGAAAACTTCGTTTTTAGTATTTGGCTTTCAGGTCGTTTTTTGTCCATTGCAGTTTAGACATAGCCTTGGTGTGCAGTGCCTGCTCTACTGTATGTAGTGAGAGACTCAGCACTGTTGGTATCTCCCAACAGACTGATAAGGATCTCCTGAGTTACAAAGTGAAAGTAAAACCTGTTTTCCTGTAAAACTGAGGTAAATCCTCTGGATTGCTAATGACATGTATTTGAGAAAAGTCTTATAATTTCATCTACTATCAATTCTAGGTGTTTGTGTGGAGGTGATAGGTACTCTTTAAGGGCAATGCTACCAAATACTAATGAAATGTATGGAAAATTTTAACTTTGCGGAGAGTAATAATAATGCCTTAAAAAGTTATCTCTCTCATTATTCTGGCATTTGGCAAATCTAAATAATTTTGGTTCCTAATTGACCTAAAACGGGTAAGGTTTATCCTGATTTCATGTCCGATAGTGAGAAAAACATGTATATGTGTCTTTATATATAGTGTATGTAAACTTCTGGTTTCAACTGTACGTGTGTATATATACATACACTCAAATAACCCACCTTTTGCCATTTTACAAATACAGAAATAAGATACCGTAATAAAAGAGTTACAGATATTTAGTATAGCCACGGCAGAAAAAGTCTGATCTATTACAATATAACATCATTTATCCCATACGTTGAACACCGTACAAGAAAAAATTCCAATCGGCAAAATTGTGGTTTTTTGGTCATTTTACGTTGCATAAAAATTGGAATAAAAGCGATCAAAAAAGGTTGCATGCGTTCCAAACTGCTAGCAATAAAAGGTACGCTTCAGGTCCTCTAAAAATTGTAATTAGAGTGATAGCAATAGTCGCATCTATCCAAAAATACCAATAAAAAGTACACTTCAGTACTTAAATGCACCCTTACTCAGGTGTATAGGTGGAAGTGCAAAAAAGTTATTGATCGCAGAATGTGGTGCTGCGGGGCAAATTTCAAATATATAAATGTTTTTGGTACTATAGAATAAAGTAAAACCTGCATTTTTGGTATTGCCAGAATCATAGTAACCTGCAGAATACAGAGAACACATCATTTATACTGGAGAGTGAATGCGTAAAAATAAAAAAAACTGGTGCAAGTATGTTTTTTTTCACAATTTGACCCACTAATTTTTTTGCGGTTTCCCAGTATATTCTACAGTATGGTTAATGAAACCATTAGAAAGTACATCTTGTTCCGCAAAATAAAAGCCCTCATATGTCTATGTAGCTGGAAAAATAAAAAAAAGTTATGGCTTTTGAAAGCGAGGAAGAAGAAACGAACGTGTCAACCCAAAAAAAAAAAAACACCCGATCCGTAAGGGTTAAATACATTTCAGTAAGAGTGTTCAATATTTTTACATATTTTCATCCCACAGTGGATTGAATTGTCTTTCACCTTCACTAAGACTGACCATTTCTCTTGAACTTTCATTTCTTTGCTGCAAACAAATTTTCTTTAAAATGGGTTATTTTAGATGTAGTGTGAATCATTCTGCAGTATCTCAACATCTAGCACTGGCCTCCTTCCTCTATTTTACAACAGTGTGCTGCAAACCAAGCATACCTGCAAATAGATAACTTAGACCTTTTACTTCCCCCCATTTGACCTCTCTTTGAAAAGATGAATTCACAACGTTGTCTAATATAATGCTACTGCCAATATCACAGCTGTTGCTTCTGTATTTTTACTTTATCAGTTAAAACGTCCACATACTGTAAATGTTATAGGGGTTGTCAGATTTTTTTCAAAAAATTTTTATGCTAATAGTGCACTTTTAAAAAAAAAAAAAAAGTCTAGTCCCCTTCTCCCTCGAATGCAGCTCTGAACCATCCTCACTATATAACAAGTTTTATTTTCCAACCTTCCCAAAGTGCCCCTCAGAGTTTCACTAAGATACCATTTGGTATATTGAAAAACGGAAATTAATTTATCTCTCTTGCACCTTTGTAGCCAATGTTCACCTCTCACATCGGTACTCTGCAATTTACATACTTTTTGCAGTGAGCCGTTTGTCCACTTTGCACAAATAGTTCATAAACGGTGCAGTCTCAGGAATATTGGCAACCTTAACCCAAAAGCCAATAATCATCCCTTTTTGGAACAATGATAAATCTCCCTAAGGGTGCGCTCACGCAGCAAAGACAAAATACCGGTCGGATTCTCCGACAGGTATTTTGTCTTTTTTGGCATGCAGAAGGATGGCTTTTGTCCAGGATTTGCGGATTCAAGCCATCCTTCTTTGCACCCACATGATCATGTTCTGCCCGAATACTGGATGGAAGAATGAACATGTTCTACGTTTTTAGGAACACGGCGGTGTCAAAAACCGACAGAAAATCCGTACAATGTGGACTGCTGCACAGGTTTTCTATTTAAATCAATGTAAAAGTTTAACAGTCGGTTTACAAATCCAAAAACAGTCTTAAAACCGACTGAAAGCCCTTGTCGTGGAGACAAGTCCGATAGGGTTCACATGGAGTATTTGCGGGACCTATTTCAGTGCGTAACTGCACTGCAGGACGCCCAAATTACACCCCACGGTAAAATCATAGCCAGCGGGTACTTGTGAAGCAACAGTATGCGGCGATATACAACTGCAATACGCCGTGTGAACATACCGTAAGGCCATGTCTACACAGTTAATGTTAAAATACTGTTAAAAATCTGACGGTATTTTAACATCACCATACCGCGTTCTTTTGGTGCAGGTTTGCGCAAAAAAAATGCAGTTGGTTTTCAAATATCCCAAACACGCATCTAAGAACGTATGTTCACATGGACTGAACATGTCGGGTGAACATACCCTAAGATAACCTGCCCCTGGAACTGCTGAAAAGAAAAATTAAAAAAGAGCAGCAAGCAGCAATACCAAAAAAATAAATATCTTTTCACTTGTTCAAGGCTGGGTTTACATCTGCATTGAAGATTCTATTTAGAGCACCTGTAGTAGAGGTGGCATTGGAACTGTTTCATGATGGACATAATTGGCACCAGATGGACCCCATTGACTACATTGGGGTCTGTCAAGTTTCTGTCATTTTGTCCATCATTTTAACATAAAATACAATGCTACATTCTGCACTATTTTTCTGTCATTAACTGAATTTCTGTGATTTACTGCAACTGTGATAAAGTCTGCAAACAGAACCCACCCTAAGGGCTGCCTCATGCACCATTCTTGGGCGCCTAGTGGTAAATAAAGGCCATGCCGCCATAACAGCTAAAGTGTCTCTACTGAGCAACATAATTGGAGTGACACCCCTGACAATGTCAGCATAGTACATGCCATAAAACATGAATTTTAAACAATTTGTTACTCACCTGGGTGGCTGCAGCTCCTCTTGACAGTAACCAGGTGCTTCTGTTTGCTGCAGTCCTATAGTTTTGGACTGTGGTTCAAGTGGTCCTAGCACACACTGGCCTTGGTTCACCAGGCAAACTGGCACCAGATGTTGTCAGGCCCTGTGGCCTATTTAGAAAGACATCCAAACATTGCCTGGTAATCAAGGTTCACCCTTCCTGGAACGCTGTTCCTTGGATGCAAGGTCTCCAATTTAATTGTTCCTGACCTTGGAGTTGTTTATTGACCACTCTTATGCCTTTTCTTCTGCCTACCATTCATGGTAATGCTAATCTGGTTCCTAACTCCTGGCTAATCCTAGTTGTCATACTTGTCCTCTGGATACTCACTTGCTATCTGTTGTGCTGCTCCTTGTACTGACCTCTGGCTTTTTTTCTGACTTCAGCTAATCCTTACATCTTGTTGCACCCTGACTGCTCCCCTGGTGCCGACCCTCGGCTCCGTCTATGACCACACCTCAGTGTCCGTGTTGTGAATCCATGTTTCTCCTTCTAGACTAGACAACAATAAACTGATTATGGCTTAGAGACTCCCTATTTGAGTAAACCTTTATAAAAGTCTGGTTAGGAGTATAGTTAAGCCATAGTTACAGTTCTTGAAGCTGGTTCTTGATTTTGGGTTAAGAAAACTGCATCTAAAAAGCTGAACATTTGAATGCAAATGTTCAAGTGGATAATCATGGTAGGTGCTGCTCTGTATTGACCTACAGTTTGTATTTCCTGTGCTTGATATTTCTGGCTTCAGGCTTGTTAGGGCTGGTTCACACGGCTTATTCAAGCCGTAATTGCGGGACGGATTCCGCCCGCAATACGGCTTGAATAAGGGGCGGGGGCAGGGTGGGTGCGCTGCCCGCCGGCCCCATAGACTTTCATTATCCACGGCACATATTCCGCCAGGATAATGAACATGTCACTTTCTCCCCGCCCGGCGGATTCGCCAAGCGGGTAGGAGAGACGGAATCCACAGTTCTCTATGAGAACTGTGGATTACCGTAATGGCTGGGACGGATTCCAGCCGTATTGCAGCGCAGTACGGCACGCAATACGGCTGCAATCCGTCCCAAAATAAGCCGTGTGAACGGCCCTTTAATATCCCAGCTTAGGCTCAGTGCACACATTTGATATCCGTTTCTTTTTTCTTTTTACTAGTTTGCCTATTGGCTGTCACCTGTTTTTCCCTGCTTTTTGATTGGGTAGGTTTGTTTATATTCTTATGACGGATACAAATGTATACATTTACAACATGGGCACAAACACTAGGATCTGTTTTCCATTTAAATACATTATAAAAAAAGTATATTGTAACGTATACTTTTTTAAAACTTGAAAAAGCGCAGCTCCCTGCGCTCCCCACCTGTTGAGGTTAAACACATATTTGAAGTGAAAAAGCGTAAAAACGGACACTATGTCAATGCATGTTGCACATCCATCCACCTCCATTAGTCAATGAACATGTTAAGGCTATATTCACACGGACGGATTTCAGTACGTATTGCGCGCCGTACTGTGTGCAAATACGGCTGAAATCCGTCCCTGTCATTACAGTAATCCACAGATCTCATAGAGAACTAGGGATCCTGTCTCCTCTCCCCGCTCGCGAAATCCGGTGAGCGGGGAGAAAGTGACATGCACATTATCCCGGCGGGATACACGCCGTGGATAATGAAAGTCTATGGGACCGGCGAGCTGCCGGCCCCCCCTCGCCCCCGTACACACACCGTAATTGTGGGTCGAAATCCGTCCTGCAATTACGGCGTGAATCAGCCGTGTGAACCTAGCCTAATGCCTCCGTTCTCCCTTCCGTCATAACGGATCCGTCATCTGTTCAAAATAACACAATGCGCACTGAGCCATAGGCTTTGTTCACACACTGCATTTTTGTTGTGCTTTTGTTGCATTTACCAAGTGCATAAAAAATGCACACATTGTTTTAGAATGCAAGTGATTTTAGAATTACTATTATACCATAATTATTATTTGGAACACAAATAAAATGTTGGATTATTAAGAAATGTATGATTTTTTTCTGTTAGGGAATGTTTACACGGCATGTTGGATCCGTTTTTGGATCCATTTTTGATCTGAAAAACGCATCCAAAAGAGCTGCGTAAATCGCATCCGAAACGCATTCAACACGCGGGTGCGAGTTTGGTGCGTTTTCTGTGTAGCACGAATGCATGTTATAGTTTTAAATGGGGGTGTCTGCTGCGTCAAACGGATCAAGAATTGACACGTCAATTCTTTGAACGGATCCGAAAGACACATCAGAAAGATGCATGTGAAACACACATCGGCGATCACTCGTCTAAATGCTGACGCATGTTTTATATTGAAAGCAATGTAAATCACACTGCACATTGTTAGATGCGTGTTTGGGTCCGTATATGGTCCAAAACACAGATACAAACACGAATCTAAAAAATGGATCCAGAAACAGATCCAACATGAAGTGTGAACATACCCTAAGGCCTCGTTCACAGGACGGATTTGGCCGCGGGTTTCGCCGTGGCTTTCACCGCGGTTCCCGCGGCCGAATCCTCATTGGGCCGCGCCGCAAACTCGCGACTCCCGATGTAGGTTTGCGGGGCGGGCAGTGGGCGTGGTCTCGGTGCGGGAGGGGCGTGGTTTGGGGCACGGCTTACGCCGAGGGTTTGCCCCCATGCAAATTAATAGCAGGGGGCAAGCTGCGGCGCGAGCCGCGTCCCGGCCGCGCACCACCCGCGTCGACACCGCGCGGCTGCCGCGCAGAGAACTCCCTGTCAAGAATTGACAGGAGAGTTCTCAACACGCGCGGGTCTGGCCGTGGCGTCTGAATATTAACGCGGTTTCCCATAGGAAACCATGTTAATAATCTAGGCGCGATTTGGCCGCGGTTATGGCCGCGGAAACCGCGTCTGAACCCGCGGCCAAATCCGTTGTGTGAACATAGCCTAACATGCATTTTGGTGCTTTCAAGAACAACAACAGGTGAACCCAGCTTTCCTGCTCCTACTCTGCATACTGCAGCTGATATTTCTTTTCGTTACACTCTTTCCTGCAGCCTAGTCCACACACCCTTTGAGGGGGTATAGGGCCAGGGGATTCTTCAGAGTGTATATCTCTGGTTAGCCAGGTCTCAGCCATTCTAGCATGTACACTTTTATCTTCCAAAAACAATGAAACAAAAAATGCATGGTTTTTTTTTTTAAGGCTTTGTACATTTTTAATGCCGTTTTTGTAGCGCTTTTTGAAAAATAGTGTGTACTAGTACATGGAATTTTTTCTGCTTTATCTTTTACATTTTTGGTGCAGAAAATAAAATAATACAGGTCTATGTAGAGAAAAACACCACAAGCTGCCTCACTTACAAAATGCTGCGTTTTGAAAAACTGCAACTGACCCAAAAAAATGCAACAAAAGTTCCAAAATAAACTGCTATCAAGAAAAAAGCAACGTTTGTAGTGCATTTTATATTTTTGCCTATAAATGATATCTGCCTGCTGCAGTTTGTCAAAAAACGCTTGGAAAAAACACATGCGCTTTTATTAGTGTTTTCACAAGCATCTTTTTGTTTCAAAACTGCAACATGCGAAACCATCCTAAATTGCAGTTTCCTAAAGTGATGCAATATCTGCATTAAATCACACCAAAATTTTTAGCTATGTAATTTCCTATTGCGTTCCAGGTCTGATAATGGATACGGCTTATTTTAGGCACGTATTGCAGCCGTATTGCGTGCTGTATTTGCGCTGCAGTACGGCTGAAATCCGTGCCAGGCATTACGGTAATCCACAGTTCTCATAGAGAACTATGGATTTCGTCTCCTCTCCCGAGGAATGTCACTTTCTCCCGAGGAATACGCCGAGCTGGGAGAAAGTGACATGTCAATTATTTACGGCGTGTACGCGCCGTGAATAATGAATGTCTATGGGCCGGCGAGCTGCCGCCCCCCCGCCCCGCCCCCACTGCACGGCAGCCAGCGTAATTGCGGGGCGAAATCTGTCCCCGCAATTACGCCGGCAATAAGCCGTGTAAACTGGCCCTTAGGCTATGTCTGCACAGCACAGGTTTTCTGTCAGATTCAAAATACAGGCAATCTCCGACTTACACCGTTCCGACTTACATCTATCCCCTAGTTACAAACGGAGACTTACGGGGCATGCTGGCACTTGTAGTTACATGTTCCACAGCAGCTAGGAGCTGTGGAACTACAAGTTCCTGCATGCCACAGCATCACATGAGGTGAAAATTAGGTAAAATCTTCATATCAGGGGCACAGACAGCAAAATGAATATAAAAACCCTTGCCTGCACTATCCAAAACTAAAAAGAAAAACCTTTTTGTGCTGGAGTTACATTTAATAAATATACCTGTTCCAACTTACATACAAATTCAACTTAAAGGAGGTGTCTCACTACATCGATTCATCTTACCTCAGTCCTGTTTTCTTGGTTTCATTTTGAATTCAGGGACATGTTTACTGGCTTCTACCAAGCTGCAGTAGAAGCCAGGTCTGTAGCTATAGTGACCAGTGCTGGCAGCTTATCAGGAGAGATCAAACAGGTCTGTAGCTATAGCGACCTGAGAAGCTGATGCAGTCCATACAAGAGGCGATATCTAGGAATAGGTAGGACAATCTTAATGGACATATATTGCAAAGTGACTTGTTTTTGCAAGATCTTTAACATAAAAAGCAATCCTTGTAGTGAGACAATCCCTTTAAGAACAAACCTACAGTCCCTATCCCGTTCCAAACCCGGGGACTGCCTGTACTGAATCCTCCGAAAATCCATCTGTACCATGTGCTGCTTAGACAGCAATAAAAAAAATCCATGCTGCATTTTACACAGTACAGATTTTTTTCTACTGTCGGTTTTAAAATCCGGTGATATATGCAACATGTTACATATTCCACAGGATTCCGCCAATTTGCAGTCGGATTCTGGTACATTTAGTTGTATGGGGCCAATGGCAAATCCGAAAACCGACCACGGCTTTTGTGCAGATCCTCACCAAAAAAAGCTGTCCTGCAAAAGTCAAAATGCGGTCAGACTTTGAACAGCATTTTGACATTTGCTCTGTAGATCTAGCCTACTAGACATTCTGCAAGAGTAGGGGTATGTTCACACGGTGTGTTTTACTCCGTGTAACATACGCTTTCAATACGTGTTTGGATCCATCTGTCAGACCCCAAACGGACCCAAACACGTATCTAATAAATAGCAATGTGATTTACATTGCTTTGTATTAGAAACACGCATCGGTGTTCACACGAGTGTCTCACGTCTTTCGGATCCGTTCCAAGAATTGACATGTCAATTCTTGGTCCAAAAGATGCAGCAGGAGCCCTATCTAAAATGACAGAGTGCGATCCTGCTGCATCCAACACACATCCAAACACGCAGCTGCGTGTTGAATGTGCTGAATCTGTTTTGGTTCCAATTGCTGCAGCGTTTTTGGATCCGATTTATCCAAAAACGCTGTGTGAACATACCCTAACTGTTGCTCTGACAGACTAAAACTGTAAATGCATTACTGAGTATTTTCTGGAACAGAGGTTGCTGGGAAAATGCTTGATTGACTATGGCTTCCCTTAGCAATATCATATGTTTATAAAGGAGGTCTCAGAAATGTGATCTGCAGCAATCACCTCCCACATGAAATAGTTGTCTGCTGTGAGACAACTCCTTTAAAGGGAACCTTTCACATATATTATGCCCACTTTGCTGAGGGCAGCACAAAGTAGTGTCAGACCTGCTGTTTCCAGCGCTGTGTCCCTTCTGTAAGATGCTGTAGTTTTTGAGTATTTAGTGCTCAATCTGCGTTTCAGCCAGAAAAGAGTCGTGCAAAGAGTCCGTTTTTTTTCATGACCCGCCCACCTGACGATAGCCCCGCCCATCTTAACTGATAAACCTATTACTTTGAATAGGTAGAACCATGTGAATAACTGCCAGGTGGGCGGGGCTAGCCTTTGGTGGGCGGGGCTAACTCCTGCTAATGAATAAGATTTGAACATTAAATGCTTTAAAACCATAGCATCTTACAGAATAAGGGACACAGTGCTGGAAACAGCATGTTTGTCACTAGCTTGTGCTGTCCTCAGCAAGGGGGCATAATCTATGTGACAGGTTCTCTTTAAGTTTTATTTGTGTTCAAATGTTCATCTCTTTAGGCTATGTTCACACGGTGTATTTGCAGGGCGTAATTACGCCCCGCAATTACGCCGTGTGACCGGGGGCGGAGCGGGAGCGGGGGAGTGAGCAGGGGGCCGGCACTTCGCCGGCCCATAGACTTGAATTGCCAGCGGCGCGTATACGCCGCTAGTAATTCACATGTCAATTATCTCCCCGCCCGGCGATTTCGCCGGGCGGGGAGAGGAGACGTAATCCATAGTTCTCTATGAGAGCTGTGGATTACCATAATGAATGGGCCGTTTTCAGCCTGGAATTTGCGCACTTCGGCGCGTAATTACGGACCGAAATACGGCCCAAACTTAGCCGTGTGAACATAGCTTTAGGGTGCTTTCACACGGTGCGTTTTTGATGCGTTTTTTCAATGCATTTTTTGTGCAGGAAGGCACAGCAGTTAATGCTGTACATTGCTGCACAAAAATTGCGGTAAAATTGCGGTAATTATCGCGATTTTTGCCACGATTTTTGTACAGCAATGTACAACATTAATTGCTGTGCCTTCCTGCACAAAAAACGCATTGAAAAACGCACCAAAAATGCACCGTGTGAAAACACCCTTAGGCTAGTTACGAAAACTGGATGGAAGAATGTGCAAGTAGTATGTTTTGCGGGCGGACTGCGGGCGGAAAAACCGCCGGACGGAAAACCGTGCAGTGGGGACTGCTGCACAGGTTTTCCATAGAGCACCATTGTGCTCATTTTCGACCGTTTTTTCAGGTGGTCTGAAAAAAAACCGCAAACCGGCTGAAAAAACGGCTGAAAACCTGTGCCGTGGGGACATGCCCTAAGGGTACGTCCACACGACAAATGTCAAAATACTCGTCGAATCTTGAATACTAAAACCGCGTCATCCGATGAGTATTTTGATTAGGTTTTCAGTGTGGATTTTTTTTTCCGCCAGATTGACCATCAGAAAACGAGTCCCATTCATCTGTATCAGTTTTTTGGATGTGGATCCAGAATAGGAATGTTTGGGATGCGTTTTTTGACCTGGAATATGGTGGATTATTGAACAAGTTCTGAGTTTTTTTATATAACCTCCAGAAAATCCGAGTCGTGTGGACTACAGTTCAGACTTTCAATTGAGGTCTATGGGGATGGTGCTACAGTTGAATTTTGACGGTTTCTAATATCCAAATCTGCATGGATTTCCGACTGTAAATCTTTGCCGTGTAGAAAGACCCAGTGGCTGGATTCACATGGTACTATGACGCATCTATTGCAGCAGTACTTGTAAGCCAAAAACAGAAATGAATCCAAAATCCAGAAGAGGTAAAAACCTTTCCATTATATTTCTCTCTCTCTCTCTCTCTGTGGTTTCTGTCCTGGATTTGGAAAAATACACATCAAAAAACTATTTGTGAAACCAGCTATATGGGTTTTCCTACCTAAGCAGCACATGCTATCAGTTGGTGATCGCTTGAGGTCTGACCATTGGGAACACCATCACAAATATGGAGCCACTGGGGCTCCTTTAGCATTTTTTTGCTGCTCCAAAAAATCTAGTAGAGTTGCAGCCCCTATTTTCCAACGGGGAACCAGCTGTACCCAGCAATATTCTATCACTTGCTTAGGTGGGAAAACCCCCTCAATACATGTTGTTCAGTGCTAAGAAACCATTGTGTGACAAATTCGCCATAGCAGAAGAGCTAACCTGTGATATCAGCAATTGACTACACGAGTTAACAAAATTAGTTTCCTGTCCGACTTCTTTGTTTGACATAAACCCTTTTCAGAATTCTACCCTACAATTAGGAGACACACCAAAGCCTTGCCCTAGTCCGAGATCAGTGGTTTAACAAAAGACTTTCTCATCATTCAAAGTATTTCATTTGTTCCTTTCTCAGAATGACAGCTGCTTGTACTGCAAGTATTAGAAGAGTCATCTGAGGTCCTTTTACACGTGGTCATTTGGTCATTACTTTTTTATTCTACATTGATAAACCTATTTCCTAAGGAGTTAAAACTGAGACAAGAATGTCAGTAATAGTACATACACAACAATATACATAGCTTGAAAATATGTTGTAATCTTTTGAGACAGCTTTACCCTTCCCTATTACCAGTCCCTCCCAGTATCAGCTGGATGTCTTACCAGTGAAATATCCAGAAAATGTAAAATGACATTCGGCTACAGCTCTAGTAATATTGCGCCTGCTATATCAGTGCAGGAAATCTTTGTTCCACATGTGTGTGCACAGTCTGCAGGGAGAGTCACTGCACTTAAAAGATCTTGCAAGCTCCACAAGTGAAGTCATCAGCGTAAACAACCAGAATATATGAAAAACCTGCCACAATGGAAAAACCCAATACACAAATCCAATCACAAAAGAAGAGCTGCTGCTGTTTGCATATCACTGTCCTACCTGGTCTCTGATCTTCTTGACTTTATTCTATTTTTCTTCACTCTTTCTCAAAGGAACTTTAACATTTCCTGTTTCCTTTCAATTTATCGTGAACTTTTCTCATCAGAGCTAAAGGAGATATATTCAAGTATGTGCTTAGGAAGTGATGTAACTCAGCCTGGGCTTGTTGAAACAGCTACTTGCTGAAGAAAAAAGTTTCATAGCAGCACCTGGATGACACACTGGTTATGAATACCTAAGGATCTCTTCTGGCATTTATTGCTTTGTCTTGGTGACATATTAGGAGCCTTAAGATCTCACAACATATTTCATGCTTCTCTGCTCCTTTTTACATTGTGAATATTTGCTGATCTATGTATGTAGACTCAGCATTGCTTCTGTACGAAACTTAACGATATAAGGGTAAGTTCACACTGCTTAATTGCGGGGCATACTGTACGCCCCGCAATTACACCGGGTGTTCGCAGAGTCATGCTAATTGGCGCGTACACATACGACGTGGGGTGGGCCGGCAGTCCGCCGGCCCTATAGACATACATAGATGTGTCATTTATCTGCCCGCTCGTACAATACGGTCGTATTGTACGCCCGGGGAGAGGAGGCGTAATCCATAGTTCTCTATGAGAACTATGGATTACCGTAATGATTGGGGAGCATTTCGCTCGTATTAGAGCGCAGTACGCCACAAAATACATGGCTAAATGCACCCCAAAATAATCCGTGTGAACATGACCTTAGTCTTAGGGTATGTTCACATGACGATTTTGGATCTGTGTTGGATCCGAAAATTGGATCCATAAACACTGCAGCAATTAGATCTAAAACAAATCCAACACGTACCCAAACATGCAGCTGCGTGTTTGGCTGCGTGTTGGATGCAGCAGGATAATTTGAAATAGGGCTCCTGCTGCGTCTATTGGACCAAGAATTGACATGTCAATTCTTGGAACGGATCCGAAAGATGGATCCGAAAGAGGCAGTGAGACACGCACTGGCAATCACTCGTGTCTTACATTGAAAGTAATGTAAAATCACATTGCTATTTGTTCTCTGCATGTTTGGGTCCATTGGGGGACTGACAGACGGATCCAAACACGCAGCTCCAAAAGGTATGCTACACGGACGAAATCGCGCCATGTGAACATACCCTTAGTAGAAAGAATATAATGCTGTAAAGATAAGCTATGGAAGATAAAACTGTTAAACCCATTTCAGTCTACGTGGAATATTATTTATGTTACTTTTAGGATCTGTTCACACTGCTTGAGTGAGTCCCTGCTGTTTTTCTGTACTGTATCATGTGCTTAGCGCCAGTCTAGGCTAGGTACATGCCACGTTTACGGTGTACGTTTAACATGTACGCGGTGAAAGCTCCCGGCGTATATGCTTGATGTATGTGTAGAATTAAATGGCTCAATGTAGGCCAAATTGTGTGTCTGTGTAACGCAAAAAAAAAAATTATATATATAAATAGAATAGCACAGGAGCCTATGCTATTTTATGCAGGGACATTGAGTAAAATGTAACGTTAAACATATACTTTTTTTTTTTTACAATGGCACCTTATAGGTGACGGAAGCCTCTACTCGGCTTCTGTCAGAGGCATCCGTTTAACATATCTCTGTGCTGACACCACTGTCAAAAGTTGGTTGCATCCTTCAGGGAAAGTGGAGAGCTGGTCCTCCTTTGTCAGGATCTTGTCTATCCCTGCTTGCTGTATCTAAGCTCCCACATAAAATGACTTGGTGGGCAGGATTGGGTCTTCAGTATACGCTCTATCCTGTTTGCATCCCACATCACTGTCTTGACTGGTTTATTGGCATTTGATTTAAAGCGCATACATGAATGTTAGTATATTGTGAGGTATAATCCAGATTTTCCTCCACTTTCTATCATACTGTGCTGCTATGAATGTTCATTGCAATATGTATTGTGTATTGCTTTTTAGCCTGTGATGTTTTAATATATATATATATATATATATAATTATATAATGTAAATGTTAGATTGTAACTCAGAAAAAGTCAGTGCAAAGTTTAATAAACATTTTAACATTATGTCCTTAGTTTGGAAGTAAACTCATTGCAAAACAAATTTTGTTGTGTTGCATGCAATTTCCCATGTAAATTACTCAATATGCAATGACAAAATATTTTTCAGAAATAGAAGAATACTGAGAAGTATTTGTGGTCTGAAGGGCCTTTTGCATGGGCCGATGATCAACTACACACGTTCAATCATCTGATCATTGTCCAGTGTAAATGTGTCTGCAATCACCCAACAAACAGGTGTTTGAATCGTTTAGGGTATGTTCATACGGTGTGTTGGATCCATTTTTAGATCCGAAAAACGCATTCAAAAGCGCTGCATAAATCATGTGTTTTGCTGCGTTTTGGCTGCAGCAGAAATGCACCCTATAGTTTTAAATAAGGCGTCTGCTGCGTCAAACAGATCAAGAACTGACATGACAATTCTTTGAACAGATCAGAAAGACACATATAAAACACACATCAGCTATCACTCGTCTGAACACGGATGCGTGTTTTACATTGAAAGCAAGGTAAATCCTACTGCACATTGTTAGATACGTGTTTGGGTCTGTTTAGATCTAAAAACGTATCCCAACAGAGTCAACACGCCATGTGAACATACCCTTATGTGACAATAAAAATGCTGGGTGGTCGGCAACACATCTCCCCATGTAAACAGGCAATGTGCCGCCAACATAAAGCGACCTGGGGCACAAACGATTGCATGAATGATTGTTCTTCCAGGCAGAATGCATCAGCCCCTGTGAGACACCTTTTAAGGGTGCTTTCACACAGTGCAGTTTTGGTGCAGTTTTAAATGTGCTCCAATTAAACTGCCTTTATTACCAGCAAGCTTCTTACAGGTGTCTAAACTGTTCAGAAAAGTGTTTCAAGTAAGTAATCAATGACTGTGTTTGAAGTCTTGTGGATTACAAACACAGTCATTGATTACTTACTTTCCAAACAGATTAGGGTATGTTCACACAGCTTATTGTCAGCCATAATTGCGGGCGTATTTCGTGCAATACGTGGCGAGATGCGTGTCACAATTACGGTAATCCATATCTCTCATAGAGAACTATGAATTACACCTCGTCCCCCGGCGCGAACAATACATGTTAATTATTTGCGGCGATTACGCGTCGCGAGTAATGCACATCAATGGGGCCAGCGGGCACGACTCCCAAAACACCCAGCGTATTGCGGGTGAACATACCCTTAGAGAAGTGAAAGAAGCTTGCTAGTAATAAAGGCAGTTTAATTGGAGCACAGTTAAAACTGCACCAAAACTGCGCTGTGTGAAAGCATCCTAACAATGTTGTGTTTTTGCAAAAACGCATGAATTATAAGGTCTGATTTTGCATGTTTTTTTCTATATTTTTTGGGAAAAACTGCACCAGTCACATGTTAGCCTTAGTGCACACTGTGCTTTTTTGATGGATCCCTTCTGACAGAGGGAAAAACGTATGCGTTAACGTGTTCATTGACTGATGTAGGTGGACAGATATACAGCGTACATTGACATTGTGTCCGTTTTTACACTTTCCGTCAAACGTGAGTTTAATTTTAACAGATGGAGGACGCAGGGAGCTGCGCTTTGTCAAGTTAAAAAAAAGTGTAAATTATAGTATACATTTTCTTAAAATGTATGTCAATGAAAAACGTATTCTAGTGTTTGTGCCCATGTTTTCAACTAATACGTTTGTATCTGTCATCAAAAATATAAACAAACCTACCAAATCAAATTGCAGGAAAAAACAGGTGACAGCCAATAGAAACACTAGTTAATAAAACTAAAAAAAAACTGATGTCAAATGTCTGCTCAAAACAGTGCACATTTCATATGTTTAGCACATATGTTATAACGTACATGTTTTGACGTATGGTCAAAAACAGGGTGCACCAAGCCTGCACTCACAACTTGGCAGCTTATGGAGGCTCAAACTGCCCAGGATCATCCCCGGCTGGCCCACCTGTAAACACCCCCAAAACAGGTGTTACCACCTATTTTTGGGTGTTGTTTATATGAGCCCTGCCCTTTCATGGGCTATTTTGGGCCACCAAAATCCTTTGGAGGGCCACAAGCGGCCTGAGTGCCATATTCTATGCAGGCCCATGTTAGCTGGAAATCAGTAAGAAAATATAAAATGCACTACCAATTATGCTTTTTCGTTATGGATTTTTGCGCACATTGGGGTGGCTATTCTCTTTGGTCAATGGCAGTTTTCCCAAACATGATGTTTTAGGTGTGATAATTTTTTAGGTAGTATGTGCTATTTTTCAAACCCCACAGATCTTTTGTTTGTGTTTTTTTTGCACCAAAAAAATGCCGAGTGCATGTGTAATGCCATTTTTTATGCTTTTTTTTGCAATCACATAATTTGTGGCGGTGAAAATGCATCGGGAAAAATTACCTAAAAAATGCATGTACCTATGCACGTTGTGTTACAAAAAAAAAGCATCACAATTTCCATTAAGAAAAGCATAAAAGCATGAAGCCTGAAAAAGAAAACGCATGCCTTTTTTAAAGCAATATTTGGCCCAAAAAATCTATGCAGAATATATATGAAGAGGCCTCAATGAGAGCTGAATGACTTAGATAATGCTGTTTGGTACTTGTTTATAATGATTCTCAGTCTGTGTTAAAGGCTGATATATTACAGGACTGTGACCTAAGAAGACCGCAATATATCCTCTCCCTCTCCGTGTCCTGTGTATTGATGTTTGTTATCTATCTTGTTTTCTACTATTAGACTACCACTTAGATCCTGATACTGTCATTATATATGGATATAAGGATTCAGGAAACAAATTTCCATTTAAAACTTTAGTTTATCTGCAGAGTGTTTCACATAACAGAAGTTGTGCAGAGAGAAAACATCTGAAGGGCCATTCCACTTCCATTAGTTGCTGCATCACCTTGGACTTTCACAAATCACATAGCAATTGTACACTTTAGCAATGTGCCATCAAGTACCGTGGTGGGTAAAAATAAGTTTACAACCTGAACAGACCTGAAAAAAAAAATATCCTAAGAAGCCCTTAAACTTCCAGATGGAGGATGGATGGACAATAAAGAGCGCCGTCTATAAACATTTTGTAATGATTTTTGCATTTTATTTAAAATTGGCAGAAATATAAGCAATATTTTAATTTTGTAATATCTGGAACCATATTTTTTATTGTCAACATCTTTTGGATTTCCACAACATTGAACCCACCTAATGTACAATGTTTTGCATTATGTTGGGAGGTAATTGACAGCCAGAATGGACATTAAATATTGCACATAAATCTATGTAGTCTATAATATACACAGTCACATTATTATGACCAGCTAATATCCAAAGTAACCTTTGTGTGCATCATGGACAGCAGCTAGATGGGCTAGGTGAGGGTATGTTCACACGGCGTGGTTGCGGCACACATTTCGCTGCGTATTTGCGCGCCACAATTATGGTAATTCATATCTTTCATAGAGAACTGTGAATTACGCCTTGTCTCCCCGGGCGTACAAGACGATCGTATCGTACACTGGGGAAGAGAATTTACATGTTAATTGTTTGCGGCGCTTATGCGCCGCTGACCATGCTTTTGAATGGGGCCGCCCCCTACCACCCCCCCCCTCCCCCTCGTGCGGATTAGTTGGATCTTACAAAACACCCCCCCTATTGCGGCACATACCCTACGCACCCATATACGCCGTGTGAACGCACCCTGACTCGGTAAGGTCCTGGTAAGTTTTCCCAAGTATCTGGAGCCATGCTAGCTGCAGCGCATACCACAGCTGCTGGAGGGCGTGTTGGAGAGGATTCATAGAGTGAACATGATGATCAAGGTGGTACCACAGATGCTCAATGGCATTCAAGTCTGGGGAAGTCTAGTATTTGGAAGTCTCGGTTATGCTCTTCTAACCAGTATTAGACATTTCTAGCTGTGTGACATGTCACATTGTCTTGCTGGAAGATCATATTTGTTCAAGGAAGGTAATAAACATGTATGGGTGTATGTATCACATACACCCTTTAAAAATCAATCAATATTTTAGATTCAAAAGTATAATATAATTGCAGTACTTAGCGAGTCCCACAATGTTTCTCCCTAGTGGCTTCTTGCCAACACATAGTGAATACGTCCCGGTGGGATCCGAATGAATAGTGGGAGGGAGCAGTTCGACCGATAGTCGT
Organism: Phyllomedusa bahiana; assembly: GCA_025379985.1. Classification (NCBI taxonomy): domain Eukaryota; kingdom Metazoa; phylum Chordata; class Amphibia; order Anura; family Hylidae; genus Phyllomedusa; species Phyllomedusa bahiana. Next base: position 54,303 of record JAODAL010013847.1, read on the forward strand.
CTGCACACCTGTGCATGTAGGTTAGATCCATGTTACAAACTAGTGTCTCCTCCAAACCACTCCATAGGACAAAGACATCATCCCCATAATGATACCATGCTTTAATAAATGAAGGAAACCGCAAAGGTATCAAGAGATTAAAGGGAATGTGTGAACAAAAATTACTTATTGTTTAACTCACATTTTTATGTTAAACACATTGTTTAAGAATTTTTGGTTTTATTTTGTTTTCCATATTACTTTCAATATTTTTTTAATAATTCTTAAGTCCTGCAGTTTTCACGTTGGCCACTAGGCCTAATAATAGTCTGACACTTCCTGTTCTGTACAGAAAGATTCTCAGTTGTCTGATCATTATCAGCACAAAGAGGGTCAAACTGAAAGGAGACACCAGTGTGAATAGATAACACAGGATCCACCAGTCACAAGAGGAGATAGTCACAGTTCACCCTTTCACCTCCCTGCACACTGATTTCTTCCCAGGTCACAGAGCATGACTAGAAAACTCTCCTATAGAAGTGAATGCGACTGAGTCAGTCTTAATTCTCCTATGTGCATGAAGCTACTGTAAAGCATCTCTCTGACTGCTGTTAAAGCAGTGCAAACAAGGCACTGGCCAAAGTGAAAACTGCAAGACTTGAGAATTATTAAAAAATATTGAAAGTGATATGAAAAATAAAAAAAAAACAACCAAAAATTCCTAAAAAATGTGTTTAACATAAAAATGGAACTTAAACAATGACTAATTTTTTGATGGCACATTCTCTATAAGACAGAGATGTATGGAGGAGAGACGTTATGGAGAGCCTTGTAGGTCATGGTTAATGACTTGAAATTAATTTGCTGGGCGATGAGTAGCCAGTGAAGGGATTGGCAGAGGGGAGAGGCAGAGGAGTAATGAGGAGAGAGGTGAATTAAATGGGCAGCAGAGTTGAGGATGGTTTGGAGGGTAGCATGATTGCTATACGGGAGAACACAGAGAAGGATGTTGCAGTAGTCTAGGCGTGATATTAAAAGGGCATGGACCAGCATTTTTGTAGCATTGAAGTTAAAGGGGGTTGTCTCACTACAAGGATTGCTTTTTATGTTAAAGATCTTGCAAGATCAATTCACTTTGCAATTTGTGTCCATTAACAGTGTCCTACCTATTCCTGGATATCCCCTCTTGTATGGGCTGCATCAGCTCCTCAGGTCGCTATAGCTACAGACCTGTTCTGTCTCCACTGCCAGTGGTTGTCACTATAGCTACAGACCTGGTGTCCTTAGCAGCTTGTCACTGCAGGCCAGTGGATTCCAGTAAACACGCCCCTGAATTTGAAAATGAAACTGAGAAAACAGGACTGACGTAAGATGAATCACTGTAGTGAGACAACCCCTTTAAGGAATGGGTGGATTCGGGAGATATTTTTTAGGTGGAGGCGGCAGGCAGAGATAAGGTTTTGGATGTGTGGTTTGATAGATAGGGAGGAGTCAGGTTGGTCCATGGCAGTGGACTTGTGGGACCAGTGAGAGTATAGAGCTGTTGACTGTGATAGAGAGATCACGCAGCGCCATCTTTTCCATTGAGCACACTAGGCAGTTGCCCAGGGGCCCCAAAAGTATAGGGGGCCCAGGTGGTGTATGTATGGCCCAGGAATACAGGAAACATACCCTGGATCCCTTGGTTGGCTTTGCTTATTTAATGGTTTGTATATGTTAAGGATATGCAAACAGTTAAAAAACATGGTGGGGAAGGAAGCCAAAGGCTCCCTGCCCTGCCGATCAGTCTTGTAGGCTGCCGGTGTCCAGACATAAGTGGCGTGATAATATGCGTGTGTTTGGCGGTGGCTAGTCACATGATCTAGTGGGATGTCATGTATTTGGGCAGGACCCACTGCAGTTTTATGCCCAGGGGTCTATAATGCTATTAAGACGGCTCTAACATCAGCTGGGGATAGACTGACTTGACGTGTCTATACTCACTGCCATACGAAGCGTAAAGACAGGGTTAGCTATAGATATTGCTGTAAATGAACGGTCAACACGATATCAGAAAGAAAAAACTAGCTGAGGGAATATCAATCAATACAAAGAAGAAATATTCCTATTAAAACATAACTTTTAATAATAATGAATAAAATATGGACTCAACCAAAATTAACAAGTGATTACGTCTATCCTGGGTCCCCAGCGGTCAGAAGAACTAAGGTGCACAAACTAGGAATACAGGCTGCTATAATTGACCACTATACTGTCCCTACACAATCACCCTAGTTCAGCCCTTAGCGGGACAAAACGCCCTAAAAAGAGCGACCCCGCAAAAAAGGACCTGATGTACCCTACAAAAAACCCTAATCTGACAAAAAGTGACAAACTCCTTGAAATTAAACCCAGACGTCTTTTGTTCAACTGAACACCTCAGTGGGCTATAGCAGGGGTGATATCTTCAATAATCCATAGTAGGGTGAGGCTAGTGTGCCCTCTGGGTAATGGTGAACCCAGTACGATAACCCCCCAGTAAGATAACTAAGATTGAAGAAAGCTCTTCTGACCGCTGGGGACCCAGGATAGGAGTAACCACTTGATAATTTTGGTGAGTCCATATTCTATTCTACACGATATCAATCCAAACCTATTAGAATCCAGACCAGTCTTAAATCTGCTGCAATTATTTCATGAAAGGGAATAAAACCCAAAATGATCATTGATTTCCAGGAAGGCGCCATTGATTTCAAGGGATTTCATGGAAGGCACGATTGATTCCGAGGATTTCATGACAGGCGCCATTGATTTCAAGGGATTTTCCAGAAGGCGCCACTGATTCCCGGGATTTCCCGGAAAGCGCCGCTGATTCCGGGGATTTTCCCGGAAGGCGCCACTTATTCCGGGGATTTTCCTGGAAGGCGCCATTGATTCCGGGGGATTTCATGGAAGGCGCCATCGATTCCAGGGATTTTCCTGGAAGGCGCCGTCGATTCCGGGGATTTCCCGGGAAGGCGCCATCGATTCCGGGGGTTTTCCCTGGATGGCGCCATCGATTCCGGGGGTTTTCCTGGAAGGCGCCGTCGATTCCGGGGATTTCCTGGATGGCGCCATTGATTCCAGGGGATTTCCCTGGAAGGCGCCATTGATTCCAGGATTTATAGAGGTGTACCTGTGCCCTTTGGGCCACATGTATGAAAACTGTTTAGGTCTAAAACTGACTTTTTTTGCCCCCAGTTGACTATGGGCAAAAAAGTGAGTTTTAGACCTAACAGTTTTCATACTGTGGCCAAAAGTCTGATTGAACCAGGAGAAACAGTGATTCCAGCGGGTGCGCAGCCTCAGGGACAGCACAGCAAGGGCTCCTCCGAGCGGCAGAGGGCGAGCACGAGCTTGGCGCGCCGCCATATTGGTAGAGGAGGAAACGCTCCCCCCAGAGGCTTCAGCGGTACATCCGGATCAGAGAGTTGAGGGCTGGCGGCTAGAGCGACCTACTAAGCGGCTCCGCTTCCGGGTGGTGTTGGAAGTATCTGCACGGGTGTAGGGTCGTTGTGCGGCCGGAGAGGAGCAGGGGAACTCGGTGCACGGAGCCGTCGTCAGCAGGTAGGAAGGTGAATGTGTGGAGTGCGGCGGCAGCAGGTAGGCGGGGCGTGCACCTGTGTGGAGGGGCTGCTCCACGTCACTATGAGCAGCATGGCTCCTGACAGCCCAGACTGTCAGGGGTGCGCGAGCCTGCCCTCATCACACTGGTGAGTGTCCTGCGCGGTGTGGCATTGGGACGGGCTCCTCTGTGGATGTGGCACAGCTGTGTGATGTAGACACCCAGCAGCAGGGAGCCACTCACTGCAGTGTGGGGGGTGTACAGAGATGACCATGTAAGTAATGGCTCCGCTCTCCATCCTGGAGGCCCCCAGTTCTCCCCATACTGATAGGATACACTATCCAATGTGTGCGGCTTATATCTCAGGAACCAGCCCCCAGAAGGCTACGCATAGTGGAGGGCTGATCGCGCTTGTGCACAACTCTCCGCTCTATGGGGGTTACGAGTACAGGGAGCGCTGACTTTGGCTTCTCAGAACCCCCATAGAACAGAAGGGAGAGTCATGCACAACCGCGACCAACTCAATTCTGAGCAGAGACTTTTGGGGTCCAGTTCTATTGATAGCCTCGGGTCCGAACTCCTCGACGGGGTCCGGTTCTATTGATAGCCTCGGGTCCGAACTCCTCGACGGGGTCCGGTTCTGTTGATAGCCTCGGGTCCGAACTCCTCGACGGGGTCCGGTTCTATTGATAGCCTCGGGTCCCACCTCCTCGACGGGGTCCGGTTCTATTGATAGCCTCGGGTCCCATCTCCTCGACGGGGTCCGGTTCTATTGATAGCCTCGGGCCCAACTCCTCGACGGGGTCCGGTTCCATTGATAGCCTCGGGCCCCAACTCCTCGACGGGGTCCGGGTCCATTGATAGCAACGGGGCCCACCTCCGCGACGGGGTCCGGTTCGATTGATAGCCTCGGGCCCCACCTCCGCGACGGGGCCCGGCTCTATTGATATCCTCGGGTCCCAACCCCTAGACGGGGTCCGGTTCTATTGATAGCCTCGGGTCCCAACTCCTCGAGGGGGTCCGGTTCTATTGATAGCCTCGGGTCCCAACTCCTCGATGGGGTCCGGTTCTATTGATAGACTCGGGTCCCAACTACTCGACGGGGAACGGTTCTATTGATAGCCTCGGGTCCCACCTCCTCGACGGGGTCCGGTTCTATTGATAGAACCGGACCCCAACTCCTCGACGGGGTCCGGTTCTATTGATAGCCTCGGGTCCCCCCCTCCTCGACGGGGTCGGTTCTATTGATAGCCTCGGGCCCCAACTCCTCGACGGGGTCCGGTTCTAAATTTATAGCCTCGGGCCCCATCCTCGACGGGGTCGGTTCTATTGATAGCCCCGAGGGCCCACCTCCTCGACGGGGTCCGGTTCTATTGATAGCCTCGGGTCCCACCTCCTCGACGGGGTCCGCTTCTATTGATAGCCTCGGGCCCCAACTCCTCGACGGGGTCCGCGTTCTATTGATAGCCTCGGGCCCAACTCCTCGACGGGGTCCGGGTTCTATTGATAGCTCGGGTCCACTCCTCGACGGGGTCCGCTTCTATTGATAGCCTCGGGTCCCAACTCCTCGACGGGGTCCGTTCTATTGATAGCCTCGGGTCCCACCTCCTCGACGGGGTCCGCTTCTATTGATAGCCTCGGGTCCCACCTCCTCGACGGGGTCCGCTTCTATTGATAGCCTCGGGTCCCACCTCCTCGACGGGGTCCGGTGCTATTGATAGCCTCGGGCCCCACATCCTCGACGGGGACCGGTGGTATTGATAGCCTCGGGTCCCACCTCCTCGATGGGGTCCGGTTCTATTGATAGCCTCGGGTCCCAACTCCTCGATGGGGTCCGGTTCTATTGATTGCCTCGAGTCCCAACTCCTCGAGGGGGTCCGGTTCTATTGATAGCCTCGGGTCCAAACTCCTCGATGGGGTCCGGTTCTATTGATAGCCTCGGGTCCAAACTCCTCGACGGGGTCCGGTTCTATTGATAGCCTCGGGCCCCAACTCCTCGGTGCTGAATCCTATCGATATACTATCACAGTTAGAGGTGGGAGCTCCCTTTATGGAGAGATTCCCATTTCAGATGCTGATAGGGTAGGCCACAAATGTCTGGTGACTGCGGGTTCCTTGAGAAGGAACCCCCAAAAGCCCCATTCCTACTGGAGCAAAGGTTGGGCATGCCTGGTACTCTGCACTGCACTCATCAGGGCTGTGGCGTCGCTATAAAATGGACCAACCAAAATATTGAATACATCTGGTCCAGTTGGTTCAGTGCCGGATGTGTGGAATAGCTTTCCATAAGAATTTAGGAAGATTCTGAAGTGTCCAAAAAATGTCTGTTCTGTTCCGGGCTTGTAGTAGTGGTGAATGTGCTGCACTTCATGTACCTGCTCAGTAGTGAAACTGCTTTGCTATAAATCAGAGGAAAGAGGCTCTGGGGAGGAGTGGCTGCAATCATCTCAGAGCCAGGGCTGTGGAGTCACACCTTTGGTTTACCCACTCTACAGCCCTGATCTATGGAACTGAATGGAGAGTAGCACACGAGCCCAGAGGTGGGACGCGTACTGACAAGACATTAGTGGTATAGACTATTATGATGTCATAGATATGTGGGAGCGCCCCTTCTTTGTGACATTGATCATAGGTTTTCGGGCAGTCACTATGTATAAGCAATCTAGATCCTTCACATGCGGAGTACCTCTTAGGGCATGTCCGTCTGAAAAACCGACCGCAAACTAGCACACCGGGCCGCTATGGAAAACCCGTGCAGCACTCGAAAAACATTGAACATGTTCAATCTTCCGACAGGTTTTAGGACGGACTATGAACAAGCCAATGTGAAGGGGGAGGGCTAATCGCGGAGAAAAGCTGTCCCCCAACAGCCGTGTGCACAGCGCGAAAACAGGACAAATAGCAGTCGGATAAACCAACCGGTATTTGTCCTCTGCTGTGGGGACATGCCCTTAATTGTGGCTGCTTGTTCTGTAATGTGACCTTGTGAGGATTGAGGGATTTGGACCTGAACATCTGGGATCTGCACCAGTAAGTGGGGATTCTAGATGTAGATTTGACACTGATTTTCAGCCTCCAGTCTACTATAATATGAGGTGAGGATTAAGTGCAGAATCCGCCCCGGGACTGACATATCAATTCTTCTTTAGCATTGAGGAAAATCCGCATCATGTGAACAACGTGCTGACTTTTCATCATGAACAATGCAAGGTGGGTTGCATCAGATTGGACTCTGATTCGGAGGCAGATTCTGCGCTGAATCCATTGTCCAAATCAGCCGTGTGACATACCCTAAGGAAGATGGCTTGACTCTGGGTAACCGTCATGGACGTGGCACCCAGTTTGTGGCAAGCAATGGGTTCTGTGTATTTGACCTCCAGATGTCGGATGCCCATTGTGGGTATATGAGAGGTGGTGCTTTCACACTGGTACACTTGGCAGCAGGGCCCTGCGTTATTTTTGCAGCAGAAGCAATGAGTGCAGTTGGGACTATATTGGGTCAGTAAACATTCCAGTTACAGCAGTAAAGTCACTGTATGTGGAGATTATATGGCGGGTGTTGGGTAGTGACAGTGCAGGTGTCCTAATCTCATGCTGAGGAGCGGTTGTACCATGAGGAATACATTCACAATCTACGAAGGAGAAAGTATTTCTGGACACGCAGGGTAGTGACTGGCCTCCATCTGCTCTTTTGCGGTGGGCAGAGGTGCCGCCTTCGGTGGAGGGCGGTAGTCGTGTGGCGGTTGTTTCCGCACTCTCTGTATAGAGTTAGCATGTGTCAGGTCTGCTGTTTATAGCTGCTGGTTACTGGATAACAGCTTCTTCTCAGATTTATAACAAAGAGATAAGAAAAGGAAGTGGCTGGAAGAACCAGGATATTCACACAGAGGCAGACAAGTGTTCCTGCGGCCCAGAGCCAGATCACAGTGGACTGCTCCATGTCAGAGGTGACGTAGGAGGCCGCTCGGGTGGGAGAAGCTCTTTCTTTGGGTAAGGGGCCCGGCGATAGGCCTTGTAGAAAATCATGGACAGGAGACGCTATATTTTCCTGGTCATCCTATTTCTTCCCTAAGGCTGTGTTCAGTGGCTGTCAGTCAGCTCAGTGATACTACTGTACTACCTGCACAGCAGCAGTGCAGACATGTCACTACCTTCCTTGTAATCCTATGCCTGTACAGGACACATCAAGGGGTAGGAGGTAGTGCACTGGGGAAAACCCTGACAGTTTATTTCTCTTCTAAGTTCAAGTAACTATTACCGACTATAATATTACATGCACTACTATGTAGTAATATATGCACCACTATGTGTTATTATGTGCGCTACTATGTGGCGTTATGTGCTCTACTATGTGGCGTTATGTGCTCTACTATGTGGCGGTATGTGCTCTACTATGTGGCGGTATGTGCTCTACTATGTGGCGGTATGTGCTCTACTATGTGGCGGTATGTGCGCTCTACTATGTGGCGTTATGTGCGCTCTACTGTGTGGCGTTATGCGCGCTCTACTGTGTGGCGTTATGCGCGCTCTACTGTGTGGCGTTTGTGCGCGCTCTACATGTGTGGCGTTATGCGCGCTCTACTATGTGGCGTTATGCGCGTCTACTATGTGGCGTTAGCCGCTCTACATGGGCGTTATGCGGCTCTACTATGGGCTTATGCGCCTACTATGTGGCGTTATGTGCGCTCTACTATGTGGGTTATGTGCGCTACTGTGTGGGGTTTATGCGCTTACTATGTGGCGATTAGGCGCGCAGCTACTATGTGGCGTTATGCGCGCGCTTACTATGTGCGTTATGCGCGCTTACTATGTTGCGTTATTGTGCGCTACTATGTGGCGTTATGTGCGCTCTACTATGTGGCGTTATGTGCGCTACTGTGTGGCGTTATGTGCGCTCTACTATGTGGCGTTATGCGCGCTCTACTATGTGGCGTTATGCGCGCTCTACTATGTGGCGTTATGCGCGCTCTACTATGTGGCGTTATGCGCGCGCTACTATGTGGCGTTATGCGCGCGCTACTATGTGGCGTTATGTGTGCTACTACCCTGTTTCCCCGAAAATAAGACAGTGTCTTTTATATTAATTTTTGCTCCTAAAGACGAGCTAAGACTTATTTTTAGAGGATGTTTTTTTTTTCTATGAACAATAATTCACATTTATTGTTGAACAAAACATCAACATGTATTAATGTACTGTAGTGATTTCATCACAAACATCAGTATGAGCAGCCAAACTCTAAATTGCATTAAAAAAACATGTACTACGTCTTATTTTCGGGGAAACGGGGTATGTAATATTATATGCACTACTATGTAGTATTATATGCACTACTATGTATTTCTGGGCAAGGCGGTGTTCACATGTAGCCTTCTACTTGCATTCAGCGGTGATTATGCTGAACATATCTGAAGACTCCCATTCTTGCAGCTTATGCCAAAGGAGGATTATTTTGTTTTGGTGATGTGTCCTGTACAGGTTCAGCCATAGGATTACAGGGACGGTAGTGAAATGTCTGTACTGCTGCTGTGCAGGTAGTACAGTAGTATCACTGAGCTTACCAACAACCACTGAACACAGCCTTAGGGAAGAAATAGTGTAATGAGGCCTCATACAGTTGCCTGCTTTTTACACAAAACTGTACAATAAACCATCTTTTTCTTCTGCAAAACAATTGGCTATAAAAAGTATTGAACAACATACTAAAAACTTTGCGTGTTAGGGGTCCTAAAATGCAGATTAAAGGGGGTGTTCCCACCATAGACTTTGATGGCATATTAATAGGATAGGTACAGAATGTAAATGAGCTCTCAGCCAGCACTGGATATCAGTGTAAACAAAAACACAAGATAAGGAATACTGTGAATACAAGACAGCTTTGCTAATGACATCCAATTGCAAAGCTACTTGTTTTCACTGTCCCCTTATCCTGAAGACCATTTAATGAAATGATAAAACCCCTTTAAGCTGAAGTCCAGTTGTGTTGGAAGTCACTTCTCCACTGTAGATCTGTGTTGAATCTGCAGCTTTTGCTGTGCCTGTTATTGCAAATTTCACCTTTGCTACATTGAAAGCGGTAAAATCCGCAGTGAAAATCAGCAACAAAGTGATATGCTGCAGATTTAGAAATTGTTCAGAGTATGGATGAGATGTGTAAAGCTTCATTGACAGGCCTAGTACCGAGGTCACTGTGGAGTCACTTTTTTTTTGTGCAACACAGATTTGGAGTGTGCAATGGTAAAAACCTGTGCCGATGTCTGTAGTGTCAGCTATGGTTCATTTTGCTAATGGAGACAGTAGACCCGTTATACACGTGTTTTTCACATACGTGGAATACACATAATATTTTAAACGTTCACACAGTGATGAAAATGCTTTGTTTCCTTCTTGAAAAATGTTGGGCTTGCAAGGTTGAAATTTCAACAAGGAAACAAGCACACTACCTGAGGCAGATATCTGCCTCCTATGCGTTAGGGTTTGTCAGCACACCGAAAAATACTCGGGTAAATTCGGCAGCGTCTTAACGACAAGGCTGGTTTTACATGGCAGTCTATGGGAAGTGCTCTACACGGGTTTTGGATGCTTATTTAGGGGCGTATTGGGCACTCAGTGCTTTGAGGAGTGAAGCTTCTTTGGGTTATGTACAATGTACCAGAAAAATAATGAGCCCATCTGGTGCCCAAAGGAGCCGCTGACCCTGAAACATATAAAGAGCAGTACTGGACATGTAGTACTATACTGTACTGTAGAGAGGTGCTGCTAGACTTCCAATCACTGCGTTCACCTCACTAATACAGATGGTTTACAAATGTCAGTAGTGTCTGAGACATTGTGTGGTCTTAAGATAAAATGTCCAAGGCCACTGAAAATATTGGGGGACGGGTATGAAAACTGTCTAAATCTAAGACTTTCTTTGTTGTCCAAAGCAACCAATCAGAGCTCCAATTTTCCAGAGCATTATATGAAATGAAAGGGGCACTCTTATTGGTTGCTATGGGCAACAAAGAAGGTCTTAGGCCTAGACCAGTGTTTCTCAACTCCAGTCCTCAAGACCCACCAACAGGTCATGTTTTCAGGATTTCCTCAGTATTGCACAGGTGATGTAATTATGTCATGCATTACACAGGGATATATTTGTCAGTGCATTCTGTGGGAGATCCTGAAAACATGACCTGTTGGTGGGTCTTGAGGACTGGAGTTGAGAAACACTGGTCAAGACAGTTTTCATACATGTGGCCCATTGTGTTCAGTACCTTAAAGGAGTTGTCTCACCACGCTGTTTCAGTTTAATGCCTGCTGTCTTTTCCTGGTCAGGCTGTGGCTGCTTCTATAGCAGTGTTTAGCATATCAGCTCGACATTCTCAGCTCTTCTGATGTCACTGACATGAGAGCAGGAGATGTTATCTATAAGTGCCAAAAACTACAGAGCTCAAAGTAAACAAACAAGACTAATTACTTGTTTTAGATAACACTGTCCTCAATCTGCCGGCAACCTAACCTGTCGTCATCCCTGCTATCAGACTAATCTGAGAGAGAAAGGGAGAGCAGGAAGGTAATCAACCTGTGTACACGCAGAGCTGATAAGAATGTATCTCCTCAACAAAGCCAAAAAATAAAGCAATATATTGGGAAAAACTTCTCAATTACCGATTCTTAGATGTTTACAGCTAACCTTTTGTGGTGGGACAACCCCTTTAATACACGGTTTATGAGGTTTGATTTACATGTTGGCTTTAAAAAAAAAAAAAAAAGGAAAAAATGCTTATTTATTTTTATTTATTTTTTTAATGCAGGCATTTTTATACGTGAGAGGGTTGGAGGGTTGTCCATTTAGTTTTAAAATAATTGATGTTCTCAAGGGGCTCCACAAAAATGGGGGGAAAAAACAACAACTTGAACGCTTCTACCGCCATTTCCAGCTGGCTGTCTCCGGTCTTTGGACATGCTGTCACTGGCTGTAGTGTTCACATGCCTCTCATTTACTGCTCAGAAGTGAAAAACTCCAAATGGGGATGTAAGTAGAGGCATGTGACTGCCAGTCAGTGGCTGCAGCAGTGATGCCCCTGTTCAGAAGTGATGGTGTGTCCACAGAAGATCAGCGAGACGTGATGTTGGAACCAGGGACCCGAGGTACAGTAGGTGAATACGTTTTTCTTTAGTTTTTCTCCCATTTTAATGGGGCTCCTAGAGCATTATATCATTTTTTTTAACATGAGCAACCCCTTTAAATTTATAACACAGGTGAGATTTAGTTTAATTAAAAACATAAAAATATTGCATAACTGTATGTGCTTTTGGTGCATGCATGGAAAGCAATGTACGGATTTGGCTGAGGGTTTCACCTGTTACCATGATTGGAGGTAGAAGAGTGCGTCAGATAATCCTCTCAGGTTGTTGCCACATTTAGATGGCCTAAGGCAGGGGTGTCAAACTGCCGGCCCTCCAGCTGTTGGGAAACTACATCTCCCATCATGCCCACTGTTATAGATTATATAAATGCATGATGGGAGTTGTAGTTTCCCAACAGCTGGAGGGCCGGCAGTTTGACAGCTGTGGCCTAAGGGTACTCTCACACGGTGCGGCTTTTGGTGCGTTTTTTTGTATGCGTTTTTTGTGCAGGAAGGCACAGCAATTAATGCTATACATTGTTGCACAAAAAAACGCATACAAATTAAGCATCAAAACCGCACTGTGTGAAAGCACCCTAAAGCCTCATTCATTTGCTCTGTGATTGTGTGCAGGTGGCAGTCGTTCTCAGGCTATGACTACACAGCACAGGATTTTGGCTGTTTTTTTTCAGCAGATTACCTGTGCCATGTGGCCCTCAATAGAAAATCCCTGCTGTAGTCTACATAGCACAGATCTTTATTTTATTTTTTTTTTACTGTGGGGAACCAAAAGTGAAAACATCCGGCGGAATATAGAAAACATGTTGTATATTCTGCGGGAACGACGTCGGATTCCCACAGCCCTGATGTACTGGATTGCCAGGAATCTGACCGCCGGTTTTTACACAAAAAACGCGCTAAAAAAAAATGTTCTGTGAGAAAGACGTTGGATTCTCGTAGCCCTGATGTACTGGCTCGCCAGGGATCTGGAATCTGACCGCCAGTTTTCACACTAAAAGCGCGCTTAAAAAGCGGCGGCGCGGTCCAGTGATGTGAAAATGCTGTTGGATTTTGGACGGCTTTTTCTCTTTGCTGTGTGGACCTAGCCTCAGACAAGTAAAAAGTCTGAGTGCAGCATTTTGTACAATGAGAGCTGTGATTCGGAAGCCTGCCGTGTGGGAGGAAATGCACCCACAAGTGAGATCTGTATCATTTGCTTTGATTCCTAAGTTCCTGGTGATGTAACAAAACCTTTTCCTAGACAGTTTCCCCAGGCTCGGTCAGTGCAGGATAATGTAATGTAGTGTGGCCAGACTGTATGACCCGTGCATAGTTCTGTAGGCTTACATGTGCTGCATACATATGTGTAAATTCTTTTGTGGGAAATGTCTTCCTACACTTAGCATAAGGCTCTGTCTACACAGCTTAGTTAAAATACCGTCGGAAATCTGACAGTGTGTTAACTTTGCCGCGCCGTGGTTTTTGCATGAAAATACGCAGTCGGATTTTGGATTTCCCGCCATCCCTGTACTTTGAGGCTACGGGTATCTGGGGGGAAGATGGAACATGTTCTCTCTTCTGCTCGACAGCTGGCGGTTTAGAGATCCTCAGTAAAAGTTCATGTTGTGTAGACTACAGCGTGGATTTTTTATTGAAGTCTACACAGCGCTGGGGACAGTCTGATTTTCGGCAGCTTCTAAATACTGAATCCGCCGTAAATCCAATCAATAACCTGCGCTGTGTAGACATAGCCTCAGGAGTCTTCTCATCCTGGATATGGATGGTAGATCCAAAAGATATACAATCCATTTTCTTACAGGTGCAAGGAAATTTGCTTCCCTCAAAGTCAGTCTTCCTAACGTCTGTCTCCACAAGATATGCCATGAATGTCTTGCCATCTGCATCCAGGCTGGTCGGGGACTATTAGTCTTCATGACGAATTCCCAGCCATTAGACATCTATGGCATATGGGAATTGGTTAACTGGAGCCCTGTGCCCCTGATAGTTGCTGGTCACTGGTGGGGTCTACACTTCTGAACCAATTTGTGGTATATCCTATATTCGGCGGCTAGGAGCCGACCTCAGTGAGTAGGGGCAGAGGGCCGCATTCCCGCAGCTCTGCTCCATTCAGATCTATTGAAGAGTTCTGAATAAAGCTAAGCACATTTGCTCAGCTATAGTCATAACTGCCATAGAAAAGAATGGGGAGAACTGCAGGAGAATGGCCATCCCCTCGTAGGGAAGGCAGCCCCAGAAAGGGGTTATAGGAGGTGGCTCTACCCATTTAATATATTTGGTCAGTGTATTATTTCATTTTTCTCTTTTGCCTCGGTCGCCATGTTGGTGTAAAGTCCACTGTGCAGTCATATAGGTTATGGGGTGATCGTAACATTTCTCAGCAATTCAGGAGCTGAGACTGGAAACCGCCTTTAAAGCCTATGGTCGTCTTTTGTATCCTGATCTAATAGATATAAAGCAGTGCATCTTTGATCGTGTTTAGAGGTAATGGATTATTTCAGCAATTCAACGATGGGCCGTAGAAGTAAAATTAAATCACTTTAATAAATCGATGTATAAAAAGTAGCAAACAAAGCCCAAAACATCTCTAATATATAATGAAAGACGGGTACTTAAGGTTATGATGTGGTACGAAACCATTCAGTCCATAGTTCATGGATATTCCTTTTCATAGCTCCAGCAGGAACTTAGCAGCGAGACGCCAGGAGACCGGGCAGAGAATCTGTGCACGTAGCACGTAGCGACGTTTCGGGGAGACTCCTCCCCTTTCTCAAGCATACTTTCCTTTCCAGCCTGAACATGGTATATATAAGGCCGGTCATGAGCACATATTTATCCTACAGTAAACATAAAAACACATGAATAAACACCAACATTTAAAATAATTACAAGAAAGCTTTGAGACCAAATGCCTCATTGATGCCTTTTGGAGCCATCGCATCAAGGCGATGTATCCAAAAGGCCTCCCTTTGGAGCAATTTTCTTTTTAACTGCCAATGTTCCTGACATTTAATTTGTTCTAATACACACCAACGTATATCCGATACATTATGTTTCTCTTTTACAAAGTGGCGAGCTAATGAAGTTTCACCATAACATTTTCTTTCCTCATCAATTTGTAGGCTATCCCCTTTTTTGGACTTAAACTGTCTGATCACTGACTTATGTTCAGTTAATCTAGTTTTTACGGTCCTACTTGTCTGTCCGACATAAATTTTACCACAAGGGCATTTGAGCATATATATAACGCCCTGGCTGTCACATGTATGAAAACCCTTTATCGGAATAGGGAAACCTTTCATTGGGTGATATATTTGTTCCCCTTTAATAATAGCTGCACAATGTTGGCATCTACGGCAAGGGTATGTGCCAACATAGGACGATTGGACAGCGTTTAGTGTCCACAGATATATGCAAGAACACTTCCGATAGGGATACACAAACTACCCTAATGACCATCAAAAATGGCACATACCCTTGCCGTAGATGCCAACATTGTGCAGCTATCATTAAAGGGGAACAAATATATCACCCAATGAAAGGTTTCCCTATTCCGATAAAGGGTTTTCATACATGTGACAGCCAGGGCGTTATATATATGCTCAAATGCCCTTGTGGTAAAGTTTATGTCGGACAGACAAGTAGGACCGTAAAAACTAGATTAACTGAACATAAGTCAGTGATCAGACAGTTTAAGTCCAAAAAAGGGGATAGCCTACAAATTGATGAGGAAAGAAAATGTTATGGCGAAACTTCATTAGCTCGCCACTTTGTAAAAGAGAAACATAATGTATCGGATATACGTTGGTGTGTATTAGAACAGATTAAATGTCAGGAACATTGGCAGTTAAAAAGAAAATTACTCCAAAGGGAGGCCTTTTGGATACATCGCCTTGATGCGATGGCTCCAAAAGGCATCAATGAGGCATTTGGTCTCAAAGCTTTCTTGTAATTATTTTAAATTTTGGTGTTTATTCATGTGTTTTTATGTTTACTGTAGGATAAATATGTGCTCATGACCGGCCTTATATATACCATGTTCAGGCTGGAGGACGTATGCTTGAGAAAGGGGAGGAGCCTCCCCGAAACGTCGCTACGTGCTACGTGCACAGATTCTCTGCCCGGTCTCCTGGCGTCTCGCTGCTAAGTTCCTGCTGGAGCTACGAAAAGGAATATCCATGAACTATGGACTGAATGGTTTCGTACCACATCATAACCTTAAGTACCCGTCTTTCATTATATATTAGAGATGTTTTGGGCTTTGTTTGCTACTTTTTATACATCGATTTATTAAAGTGATTTAATTTTACTTCCACGGCCCATCGTTGAATTGCTGAGACTGTGTTAAGTGCTGGGGTTGGAGGCCCGCACTGGGAGCCGTATTAGACGGAGGTACGCTATACATGTGGCAACTTGTTTATAGTAATGGATTATTTGGCAGTTTCCACTTTTGGCTACAGACACAGGAGCTAAAATCCTTTCAGATGCTCACCTAGAATTAGCGTAGAAATGGACTTCTTGGGGGTGGACATATTGACATGGAGGGGGGATTTACATGACCTATAGCAGTTCTAATCCCTGGAGCATTAGGTTTGGACAAAAATGTTATAGTTTTGTGCTTTGTTTGTCCCTGTTCAAAAATGAAGAGTATGTTGGGTTGAGCGGGAAGGGTGTGTTGTATGGTGGACTGATACATTTCCACAACTTATCCCAGAGTTGGTTATGAAGTATGACGCAAAGCACGCCTGCTCATGGCTGGTACATTTGGGGCATTTTGCTCCAGCATACCATAGGCACGTGATCACCAAGGCCAGTGATTGAGCGATGCATGTGACATTATCAGTGGGAAAGAGGGGAGCAGGAAAAATACATTTCAGGCCAGTGAGGGGTAATAGCCGAGCTATAAAAAACTCCTAGAAAACACAGTTAAAGGAAACTGTCCCATTCAACGTGCTGTCTGATCTGCTGGCAGCATGTTAGGGTAAGTCCACACGGCTTTGCGGCACAGTTGGTTTTTCAGTTTTCGGATTTTGAAACTGTCTGAAATCCGACTGTCAGCCATCCCCATTGACTTCAATCGCATATCCAAGCTGTAGTCTACACAACTCGGTTTGATTTCAAATCTGAAAATCATCTGAAAACTTGGAACATGTACATTCTTCTGGACGGTTTTAGGGCGGAAAATGTACTGATAAGTGGTTAAAGGGGACCGCAAACGGCGGCCAGAAACAGTCCTCCGAAACCATTCAAAAAAAAAGATAAAATTGAATTTGTAAAGTGCTGCGGAATATGTTGGCGCTATAGAAATAAAGATTATTATTATAAAATACCGGTTAATTTCTTGAATCAGAATACAACTGGTATTTTATCAATGCTGTGTGGCCGTGCCCTTATAGAGCAGGAGGAGCTGTACATATTGATATATAGTTTTGTAGGGAAAGATTTATTAGAAGTTGTATAATTCATTTAAAGCCTTGCTTATTTTGAGTGGAGTCCAGTAGGCAGTGTTAATAGTGATTGACAGCCCTTCTTTATGAGTATGTGTACAGAGATGGCTGTCAATCACTGATGACTCCGCCCACTGGACTCCTTAACTCAGGATAAGCATGGATTTAAATATATGAAATGCAAATTCTGCTGAATCTTTCCGTATAAACCTATAGATGAATCTGCTCAGCTTCGGCTCTATAGCATGCTGCCCGCAGATCAGATGTTGAATATGACAGGTTTTCTTTAGCTCTTCTTCCCCCACCTCAGAGTGTATGATGGCACTGGAAATCTGTCATAGGGCTCTGCTGTAGAGGACGGGTTGGTGTATCGGGAAGGTTTCAATACGTTTATGACTGTCTGGATACGGCAGCTAGCAGTGCTCTGCCTCTATAGTCTAGTCATATGACTTGCTCCCCTACAGCCTAGTGCATGGTGTGACTTGTGTGATGTAGGCAACTTGCTGCGGAGCTGTGACACATCTGCAGCTTCATCATCACTGCCGTGTACGTGTCCAGCACACCCTCCGAGCCCTAGGAGTGACTGTGGGAGGAGGCAGAGTGACTGGAGCAGCTGGGAAGACCAGCATCCGATTCTTCAGTCTGCTTTGTATAATCCGAAGTCTGAAAATCCTACAATTGTCTGGAAATGTGATGTATGTCTAGATCAAGATGGATATAGATCTCTTGTGTGTATGAACATATAGATCTTTTTATCTTGTATACATGCCCAAACCAGAAAGATATTTCCAGGTGTAGCTGAGCTGTACTGTACATGGCGTTTTCAGTCCAAAAAAAGTATTGAAAAGCGCGGCGTGTTTGGATGCAGTTTCTGTGCAGCAGAAACCCACCCTATAGTGTTAAATAGGGTTTCTGCTGCGGAAAACGAATCAAGAAATGACAGCTTAATTCCTTGATTGGATCCGTTAAATGCCTCCGAAAGGCCTATATGAAACATGCATCATCTGAACGACGTTACGTGTTTCACATTCAAATCAATGTAAATCACACTGAGCCTTTTTAGATAGGTTTTTCAAACCCAAAAACGGAACCAAATACGTATCTAATAAATGCCATATTAACACCCCCTAATACCCTGTTACCCCGAAAATAAGACAGCGTCTTATATAAATTTTTGCTCCTAAAAATACGCTATGTCTTATTTTCAGGGGATGTCTTATTTTTCCATGAATAAAATATAGCATGCTATACTAGTGTGTGTTTATATGTGTATGTGTATGTGGTGTGTATATTATATAATATATATATATATATATATATATATATATATATATAACACACATAACTACTATTATCTATCTACGCACTACACACACACCTTTTTATCCTTCCTGGATGTACTTGTGTGTTTTGTGTGTGTTGTGTGTGTGTATGAAGTATATATACATCACCGCCACTTTATTAGGTACACTGCCAATGCTCGTTAACACTTATTTTAATCAGCCAATCAAATGGGGCAATCGTGATTTAGGCATGGACATGGTCAAAACAATCTCCGCAGTTCAAACCCAGCACATATGGGGGAAGAAAGGTGTTGGGGTGCCTTTTGAACGTGGAGGTTGTTGGGTGCCAGAAAGGGGGTGGTTGAGTATTTCGAAATGCTGATCTCCGGGGTTTTCACGAAAAACCCCCTGGGTTTAAGGAATGGTCCGAAAAAGAAAAAAAAAACCAGTGAGCGGCAGTCCGTGGGGGGAAATGCCCTTTTTGATGCCAGAGGTCAAAAGGGGAAAAAGGGCAGATGGTTCGAGCTGATAGAAAGGCAACAGTGACTCAAATAGCCCCCCATTACAACCAAGGTAGGGAAGGCATCTTGAACGCACGTAGGGAACTTTGAGGAGAGGGGGTAAACACGGACCAACGGTCACTCCTTTCACCCCTAAACCCAGGAAAACTAGGCTCCATATTTGCCCAAGCTATGCAATTTGGACTATAATAAATTAAAAAGTTGCCTGTGTGGGGTTTGTTTTGTGGAATTTGGATTTATCAAAATTTTTAAAAAATGAAAATGGATATTATTGAAATTTTAGGTTATAAGGTTTTTTTAATTTGGGGGAAATATTTTTTGGAAATCTTTGGGTTATGTGGTAATAATTAAATGTTTAGCAAAAATTTTGTGGAATTATTTTAAAAGAATTGGGGCAGTTATAAAAAAGGTTAAATTATAGATGGTGTATAATAAATTTTGGTTATTTTTTGTGTGATATATATATATTTTAAAATTATTATATATATATTTTATATGTATTTTATATATATATATATTTTATTTATATATATTTATATTATATATATATATATATATATATATATAATATATAAAAATAAAATATTTTTACACACTCACACACACACCTTTTTTTCCTTCCTGGATGTAAACCAGAATGTTTTCAGCCAATAAAGCCAAACATTTTCTAAGTAGTGTAGAATTAAGACACAGGGTGTATAGAAACGTACGTACCAAGACCAGTCTTACAGGTTGAGGAAGATGTACATTGAAAAAGCCCAAATAAACTCTTGTAGAATTCACATAGGAAGCTTTTTATCATTTCCCACACAAATTGGCTACCAGAATTTGATGACGGGTTAATTGTTAGACTTGGTCATCACATCAATAGAACCTGTGAGGTGTAACTAACAGCAAGTGGCTGAGCAAGAAAATCGACTTTCTTGAGTAGAAATGTGGAGATGGGTGTGAAAGAATCAACAGAAGGTTCATTGTTACAGTGGTCGGATATCATCTAGGGGAAAAAGATGGGTTACCTTGAACTGTATTCCTGCTGCTATTCCAACCTTATGTTTATGGTCTATTGTCTGATAGGTGCAGGTCCTACATCTACAAAACAGAAGCCTCGTTACCCCAGCCTGGTTCTTGCCACGGCTAGATGGAGAGGTGACTGTGCATGCGAACCTCTCTCCAGCCACCTCCATGGGCGTTCCGAGTACACCTGAGTAGTGTCAGCAGCTGTCCTTGAAATGCCGAATAAAGTAAATGGAGAAAGCTGCACATGCACAACCGGTCTCTGTTCACTGCAGCGACTGCTGATTGAAGTAGGCCCCCGTTCTTGATATAGATATATATCCCAGAGGTGGGACCCTCACCTTTTAGACATTTATTGCATATGTGGTGGAGAATATCTCTTTTAAGGCATCATTCACATCACATTTTGTGGCTTCATTGCAGGTATCCATCGGGATACCTTGTAAATGTGTCCTCACAGATACCATGCCAGGGGCCCCAGGAAGCAATGGGGCAAACAGTCTCTTTTGGACTAAATTTTCGCGTCTTCCCATTTTGTATACACTTTATGGGCTCAGCACAGGTGTGTGCCAGTAACGTAAATGTGGCAAGTACTTCCATGCGTGCACTATTAGGGTGTGTTCACATAACGGATTTGCAGCAGAAAATAAAACCAACGCTATACTCTCCTTCCTCCAGTGTTTCCATGGCTACGAGTCACCACTTCCCTGGTCTTCCGCTTCTCCTTTCCACGTTCTTTGTGACCACTCTGTGGCTGGCTCCACCAGTCGCGGGGTACATGCCCTCAGTGCTGAAAGCCTGCTCTGCAGAAAAGACCAAGGGATTGGAGATGTGTTGCGTATGTTTTATAATTTTTTTAGTTGCTTCTCTTCATGTATTTTGTTACCAATATTGTCCTCCCCATTTAATTTGATGGGGAAAATCCACAACAAATTAATTTCCGTAACTTTAATTGATATGCTGTGGGTTTGAAATCTGCTCTGAGTGTCAATTCATGTGTGGACTTTGGGTGATTTTTTTAATTTTTTTTTTGGGGGGGGGGGGGTTCAGCTGCATGTAAAAAGTTCTTTAATCTCATTCACTTTGCAGCTACTGTACCCTAAGGGTACGTTCACATGGCGTATTTGCAGGGCATATTTCGCTGTGTAATTACGCAGTAATACGCCTGAATTATGGCCTGCAAATATGGTAATTCATAGCTCTCATTGAGAGCTATGAGTGCTTGACGTTTTCCCCAGCGTGCAATACATGCTGGGGGAAATAATTGACTTATAAACCCCCCGTCTGAGCATACCCTTAAAGGGTTCTTCTTAACGTGTCTATTTTAGTAAATACTTTTGTGCGTCTTCTCTTACAACTCCTCTGTTATATTGTTCCTGTGTTATTCCTTAAATGGTTGTTCCCACCATAGCACTCTCACTTGGCTATGTTCAGAATTGCTTGAGCAAAGAATATGGAGAACTGCACAAATGCGGCCATCTCCCCTTAGACTGAGTCTAGCTCATAGTGAGCTACAAGCCAGCCTACGAAAGAGATTTTGCTTAACGGTAAAACCCCTTTAATTGAATTTAAAAGGTGGATTGCTGTTTGAATTATGGGTTTTCTCTTAAGAAATCTGTAGGACAACGAGTGATTTTCTTTTTCCAATCGGTAAAGCTTTGTTTTGTTTTTTGACTTCCACTTAAAGGGGTTGTCACACTACAAAGATTAGCTTTTAACATGTAGGGAACAGTTAATGAAGACGTTTTCCAAACAGACTGCTATGTGCGATTTTATCAGCTCTGAGTGCACTCGGGTTTCTCTAGTTTACCAACCTGCTTTCCCGTGCCGTTTGTTTTTATCTGATACCAGGAATGACACAGTTTGAGAGGTTGAGTGTTATCTAATCAAACAAACAAGAGACCAATTGCTTTTGTTTACTTTAGCTCTGAAACTTCTCTGCACTTTAGATAAACATCTACTGCTCTCATGTGAGAGTAATTAGCAGACCTTTTGAATACAGAGCTGAAATGCTCATCACTGCCATTGAACCACACACAGCCGGACAATGAAAAGACAGGATGCATGAATGAAAGCTGCTTTAGGCTCTGTGAAACAGCCTGGTGAGACAACCCCTTTAACACTTGATATATTTGACTGTATAGAACATATGTTTGTATATTTCTGTCGTCCTCCTGCATTTTTGCACACTTTTATAGTAATCAATAGCATTACAACCCCTCCAGCCTCACTACTCTAAGATTCTGCATGATCAGTTAAGACAATCACATGAATAACAAGGATCCTCAATTATGAAGACAAATGGCTGTGCACTGCTGGAATTGAATCATGATCATTATCCGTACACTGCAGCTAATAACCGCTTCTATAATTGACCTGCTGCAGGTGCCGGCACCAAGTAAGCAATTATTGATTGTCTCCATTTGATGACTTGTCTCGTTTAATGCTCTCACTTTCCAGTATTTTATGATGACATGTTTGCCTTGGTGTACACCATTGGATGATGTTCCTCGGCACTTCTACTTAATATGAATACATTTAGTATAGAAGACATTAACATGATGCAGATTTTTTTTAAATCACATTTCCTATTACAGATGTATTCTCACCTGTAAGCATGTGTTTAATTAGTGTAGCATACGTTGACACATGCATGCCTACATAGTATGATCTGCTACCATAGAGGGTCCATGCTTATGATCCTGTTATATTCACAGCCCTAATCATCAAGGTGTGTGTTGTACCTGCCAAAAAATAACAATGGGTCATCTCAAATGGTGGTAATATGCATGAGAACTTGCATCTGTTTTACAGGAGGTGCATCCTACCAACATTCCCATTGGAAATATAGTTTAAAAGTTAATTTACTATCAACTAATGTGTCTGTTTTGAAAAAAAAAAAAGTATAGAATTCCGCGTTCATGTTGAGGAGTAGGGTATGTTAGCATGGAGTAATTTTGGCGCGCGTTTCGCATCATATATGAGCTCTAATACGAGTGAGATGTGGCGAAATTACGGTAATCCACAGTTCTCATAGAGAACTATGGATTACGCCTCCTCTCCCTGTGCGTACAATACGATCGTATTGTACGCCTGGGGAGATAAGTGACATGTCAATTACTTGCGATGAATACACACCACGAGCAATGACAGTCTATGGGGCCGGCGGGCTGCACCCCCCCTCCCCCCCCCTCCCCGCGCTTCACAGGGGTACGGGCCAACCAGCGCGACTCCGAAACACCTGGCGTAATTGCGGGGCGTACTGTATGCCCCACAATTGCACTGTGTGAACATAGCCTTAAAGGGGCTGTCTGGTGCAGTGTGCAAGTGACTTATATTGGTCAGTCAAGTGATGTTGCAGCCAATCAGAGATCAGTCTCTTCCAGTATGAATCTTGAAGAGGTATTCTGACATACAAAACTTGACTCTTATTAAAAGTGTGAGATCCTAAGTAAAAATCTTCAATATGTAGTTGTTAAAAATGTTCAGTAGTTTCCCATATAATAACTCTCCAATAACTGGCACAAAAATCAGGGTGGATTTGATTTAAATCACGATTTAAATCACTAGTCAGTAAGGCTTGATTTAATTCAGTGATTTAAATCAAAGTTTCTACCTAAATAAATAAAATAAACTAGTTCTTGCTATTTTAACATGCCAGTAGATGAAGATTTTTAGAATCACTTTTTATATTACTTTTGTTCTCCCCAGTTTTAATGGGGGTTTAATCATTTAATATTTGGACATCCATGTCTGTTGTACTTAGGAGGGAGAGAAAAAATAATCCTGACCTTAATAACAATTTAAATAGATTTATTCAACTGAAACAATCAACAACCACCACCCCCCTATTACAGCATAAGTTATTTGCTTAAACAAACATCCAGTTTGTTAAGTAATTTGGCTAAAAAAAATCTATATATATTTTAAGTAAACTTAGAGTACTTTCAGCCCAGCCGGACAATGAAAAACCACTTAAATACTAACTTCTCTTCTGTCCTCTGTTGCTACTGTCGTCATCATCATCTTTTCTTTGTTCCTTTTCATTAAATCTGGAAAAAGAAAACAAGCATTTCCTGCTTTAATTGGGTCCCTACCGATTTCTCAATTTAGATGAATGAAGTTCCAAAGGAAGAGATATTCTTTCAACGCCTGCAGAAGAAGAGCTATGTCTGTTGTTAAAAGTGAAATCATTAATTGATCTGTCTCTAAATCCAAGCGCTTAAGTGACTTCACCAGTTTAATGGTGTGACCTTCCTTAAAATTATCTTCAGCAAACATATATTTCTTGAATGGTTAACCCTGTAGCTCTGAAGTTTATTTATAGTTGGCATTAATGATGGATGAGGAGCTGATACCATGTCATAGCTAAACTCCTTCTTCCTCAGCACTTAGGGTTTGACCCTGATTTTGACATATTTGCCAAAATTGAGTGGAGTCAGTGCTTGTCCCATTCGTTTGTTTACTGCTTGTAATTTAATTATGTCCATGTGTGTAGTTCTGTTTTTTTAGGTTCACTCAAGTTCCTTCATATTTCACAGCTGTCGCAATTAATCAGCTATTTTTCTAGTATTTTGTTTTAAAGCTTGAGAGATGGTTTCAGGGAAGCTTAGCATATGTTCAACCATTTCTTCTTAAGGCCATGTTGAGGATTTAGGATTTGGCCGTGACCGTTGCCATCTATTTTATTCTCGTTTTTCTTCCTAAGTGTCATCAGAATAGGCCTGTTTGGGATATACTGAATCTTATCAGTCCACATCAGCGTTCCATATATCATCTTGTGGAGCGGAGCGTTGCTGGGTTTCAACCATTCCCATTTCAATGAGATTGCTGCAGCAAAATGATTATTACGGAAGTATTTAGCAATTTCAACAACATGAGCTTTATTTTGGAAAACACTTAAGTCTTTGGCTTAAGAGGTGGCGCAAATGAGCACTGCAACCATATGTTATTAGCAGCTTTGTATTCCTCCATGCTATTTCTAAATCTTCTTCTCATCCTTGGAATACGTTTGCAGCATTGTCAGTGAACCAAAACTGCGTACTAGACATTTGGGAATTTTGTTCACATTGTTCGTTATAGGCTTGTTTTTACTGCCACTTCTTTGTAAGTTATTCTGCTGGTGTGCTTCCTGACGTATCAGTTGTTTGTGCAAGGAAGACTTTACCTTCTTCTGTTGTTTATACAAGCAGTATTCAATTTGGATCATTGTGGACATTACCTCCACCCACAATTCTTAGGTAACAAGTTTACCCTCCAGAGGCTGTTGCACATTGCTCATTTCTCTGTCAATACACTTGATCCAGCAGTTTCCCTGCAACAATCAGCTCTGCTGGGTGGACTGTATCCTGGTCTCAGTGACGATGAACCATATTAATGAAATGTGGGTTCTCAGTCAGACGGGAAAGAACAGTTTGTTGCATTAATATAAACTGGGCAATTTTTTCATCAATCAACTCTTTTTCTAATCTGCTAGTTCTTCTCACAAACTCATCTATGGTGGTTTCCTGGAGGTAAGGTTTTTTCTTCCTTTTGGGTGATGGTGATATGTCGGCTGTGGGGGTGTCTGATGATGTTGCTGCTGCTAAATGAAGCACGTTCCTGCCCCCCCGGATGGATAACTCTGAAACTGTAGAACGGTTGATGGTGATCTTGGAGGTGGTTAGTTTCCTGAATCTTGCATTTCCCCTAAACAAAAAAAGTCAATCGCATGTCTTCTTTATTGTTTATACTAATTTTGCTTATTGTACACAACACATCACTGCCCAAAAGGGAATATTTGTGTTTCTTCATAATTAACTGTACAAATGACAGTAACATGCGAGTATTAATAAGAAATATAATTTTTCTCACACATGGGACAGTTCAGTCTTTTTTCAAGTCTTTAGAAATAGGATTCAATGTGAAAAATGTTTACCAACTGAAGATCCTGCCTGTTCAGAAGTGTTTCCTTTGGTCATCTTCATCACCGCCATTCTCTTGATGTTGCTTCATTCGATGCCACCATGGCCTTGCATCTCTTTGTTGCTCGTTTGTCATTTTTGCACGCATGCCTGCCTTACGATAGGCGAAGGTGCTTCATTAAATATCCCCAACTGGGTCTCTTTTACGGCCTGCTGCATTATCAAGGAAAGAATGAAATAAACCTCAGATCGTACACACAATCAGATACAGAATTGTCTGTCTCTGGCTATGCTGCAGATTGTGACTCAAGTTTCACTTTCATTTTTTGTCTGCTTGCCCTTCCTCCTCCTCCTCAACACTTAGATTCACTGTCTTCTTGTGTTGTGCAGCTCTGTTCACACTCCAAACAATCAGAAAACATATTGTCTAACTTCTTGGAACTTGGCCTGAAGGGGTTGATTCTGTATTATAGGTCTGTTAGAACTATAGGATTAAGGTTCTTTTTCTTAAACTCTGTTCATTGCTGTGAAGAGAGGTGCTGGAAACCTCTGCGGAGTCATATTCCGTTTGAGAACTGCGTAAGTTATAAAGCGAGCGGTCTGTGATAATATAGGAGAGAAATGCCCACTAATCCTACAGAAAACCTTCTGGAAGAGCATGGCTATTGTGAATGTTCTCACATATACAGCCTTTATTTCTTACTGAGTTAAACAACTGAGCTTTATCTCATGATGGAGACCTTTGGATGGTAAAATATTTTTCCTCAAAAAAGCAGTTTATTGAAAAAAATCCGATTTAAATAAAAAAAATCGATTTTTTTTATTTTATTTTTTTAAAAAAAAACATTGATTTTTATCCACCCTGACAAAAATGCTTATAGCTTGTTGCCGAGAGATACGACCTATAGTTCAGTTTCAGCTTTCTGGTCAGGTATGCTCCGTTCCAGTACTAGGAGGGTGAGCAGTAGTGGATGGGATGTTGTGGACAAAGAAAACTTATTGTATGTGCTCAATGGGGAAAACAGGGAAAAGACAATATGAAATGCACAAGAGGGTGGAGACTTGTTCTTGAATAAATGTCAGCAATACATTGTGGGAACTGTACTGCTACCCCCATGCATACATAGAAATATATATAATTTGGTTTATACATTTGTTTTTTTTTCCTGTGTTGTATATGTATGATATGTGTGCGGTGGTGGGTGTGGTGTGTGTGTGTGTGTGTGTGTGTGTTACGTGTGTGCCCCCCTAGTATATATATTTAAATATTTATATATATATATATAATATATTTATATATATATATATATGTTATAAATTTTAGGATGAGGAAAGAATGTCTTTTTACCATATTACAAACTGATTGGTGACTGTACTACACATAGGATGCTGTGTGTAGTACCTTGAAGTGAACTGGAGCAGGAATGCAGGGGGCGGCATGAGGCTTCTCTTGTTGAGAATGATAATGAATAGTGCTAGGAGGATTAGGGGGCAGGTGCAGAGAAATCCTAGATTGCCCCCACCTCCTGTCTCTTTCCCCCTCCTTGTAGATTGTAAGCCCTCGTGGGTATCACTGTACTCGTTTGACTTATGTTATGTATGTAACCCCCTCGAATGTACAGCGCCCTGGAATCAATGGCGCTTTAAAATAATTAATAATAATAATAACTGCAAGGGATTCTGGGACTTGTAAGAAAAAGCTACAGGAGAGCTACTGACACTCCCACAAGCAGGAAGTTTCATTGATCTCATGATACCTGAATAAGGACGGAAAAGAAAAGAAACGTATGAAGGTTGTGGGATATCTTTACTTTTCGATATAAATGTTGTTTATAGTGTTCTATCATTAAACTCATGGATAAACCCCTTTAAAGTGTTTGTTTTGTTTTCCATAGACGCAATACCCTTTAGGGTGCTTTCACACGGTGCGGTTTTTTTGTGCAGTAATGTACAGCATTAATTGCTGTGCCTTTCTGCACCAAAAACGCACCGTGTGAAAGCATCCTTTTAAGTCCAACTTGCAGAAATCAATGTTATTTGTTTTTTTTTTTTTTTGGTGCTTTTTTTTTTTTTTTTTCTAGACAATTGAAATCATAATGCATGTGCCCCCCCCCCTTTGCATTTTCATCCATCTGATGGGTAGTTCAAATGCTTAGTGACAAGAACGGTAACGTTTCGGCCAACATGGCCCTACAAATGTAGTAGGAGAAGTTAAGTATAAAATGCACTAGGTAAATGGCCATAAGGGGTAATGAAGAAGAGGAAGACTCGAAAAGGAGAAGAGATAAAAGGAAACATGATAATCCCAGGAGAAGAGAAATATGGTGAAGTGGAAGGTTATTAGGGTTGGTAGCAGGTAGGAGGATATCGTGCGGAACGAAAGCTCCAAAGACACCAAAGGAAAATCTTATCGGCAGTGTGAGACTTAATATTGGCATACCTGGGCATTGGATTAGGTGAGAGATGGAAGGGGCAGATGGTGTGGATTGGATGAATGTGAGTGAAGGGCTGCCGTCCACAAACGGGTAATTTCAAGTCATGAATTCACACTTGTTAAATATTGCCCCATTGACATAATAGAAAAATACACTTCGAATGAAACTAGTTTCAATGGTCGTTTTTTCCCCATGTCAAAAACTTAATACACGTTCAATTCTTTGGTTATATTCACACTGGAAATTTGACTACTGATGTCAAATGGGGATGGCTAAAAAACTTTGTATAAAATGGCACCCAAAACATCTTTGATGGTTTGTAATGTGTCCCAAAACGGGATGAGTGGGATTCGGGTTTGACTGTAAACCACGAGTAAAAAGAAAAAAAAAATGACTCTAAATAAACATGGGATACGGTTTGCAATGGCAGAATATGACGAGTAGATTTTGCCTATTGTGTGGATGTATCTACGGACAGTGGTTTTGGTAAATTATGTGGCTTAAAGTAATGGAGATATATGTAGTGTGTGTTATGCGGGTAGGTATCTGTACCATGTAAATTGTGAAATTTTACAGTAAGTGTTCCTCTACCATCATCAACGTGACAACAGTCCCTCTTTGCACCCAAACCTTCTGTGTTACTGTACATGCCACCTACACTATAAGTGTGTGTGTGTGTGTATATATATATATATATATATATAATATTACATACACAGTGCCTTGCGAAAGTATTCAGCCCCTTGAACTTTTCAACCTTTTGCCACATTTTGGGCTTCAAACATAAAGTTATAAAATGTAAATTTTTATTTTTTTTTTGTTGAAGAATCACAAAAAGTGGGACACAATTGTGAATGGGAAACGAAAATTTCAAGGTTATTTTAAACCTAGTAAAAAAACAAACAAAAAAACAAACTGATAAGTGGGGCGTGCAATATTATTCGTCCCCCTTACTTTCAGTGCAAGCAAAACTCACTCAGAAGCTCAGTGAGGATCTTCTGAATGATACAATGCTGTCCTAAATGAATGATGATTTATAAACACCTGTGTGTAATTATGTCTATGTTAAATGAACCTGCTCTGTGATAGGTCGCGGGTTCTGTTTAAAGCGCAAGAGAGCATCATGTGTGTGACCAAGGAACACACTGGCGGTTCGTGTTACTGTGTGTGGAGACTGTTTTTTTTTAAAGCCAGATTGGGTTGGATACAAAGAGATTTCTTAAACTTTAAACATCCCAAGGAGCACTGTGCAATCGATCCATTATTGTAGGAGTATCAGACCACTGAAATCTTTCAAGAACCGGCCCGTCCCTCTAAACTTTTCCATCTCAAAACCAAGGAGAAGAGACTTGAGCTGAGATGCAGCCAAGAGGCCCATGATCACTCTGGATGAACTGCAGAGATCTACAGCTGGAAGTGGGAGAGTTGTCCATAGGTCAAACAATCAGTCGTACACTGCACCAAATCTTTCTCAAAAGATATCCATAAAAAAGTCTCTTTTAAAGTCTGCCACAAGCCACCTGGGAGACAGAAACATGTGAAGGAAGGTGCTGGGTCAGATGAATCCAAAACCAAACTTTTTGGCCCAATGCAAAACAAGATGTTTGGTGTAAAAGCGACACAGCTCATCCCCTGAACACCCTCCCCCAGTGTCACACCATGGTGGGGGCTGCATAAGTTTGGGCTTTTCTTCGAGCAGGGACAGGGATGACGGTTAAAATTGATGGAAGATGGATGGAGCCAAATACGGAGCATTATGGAAGAAAAAAAAACCTGTTGGACGTCTGCAAAAGACCTGAGACTGGGAACGGAGATTTATTCTTCTCAAAGACCAATGATCCCAAAACATAAAGCAAAATCTACAAGGAAGGTTCACAAATAAATGTATTCCAGGTGTTTAGAAATGGCCAAAGTCACAAGTCCTGGACCTGAAGCCAATCAAGAATCTGTGAAAGAAGAGCTGAAAACTGCTGTTCAACAAACGCTCTCCATCAACCTCGTGTGCAAAAACTAGATTAGAGAATACCCAAGCGACTTGCAAGCTGTATCGCAGCAAAACGCGCGTCGGCGCTACAAAGTATTCAAACTTAAGGGGGCCGAATCAATTGCACGTTCCCCACTTTTCAAATTTTTTATTTTTTTACAAAGATTAAAATATCAATAAATTTTGTTCCACTTCACAATTGTGTCCACTTGTTGTTGATTTCCTTCACAAAAAATATTAAAATTTTATATCTTTGCTTGAAGCCTGAAATGTGGCAAAATGCTTGAAATGTCAAGAGGGCCGAAATCTCCGAATTTCTTTCTTAAGGCCTATATGTCTGTGTGTGTGTAATAATTATGTTTGGGCCATTTCTTTTTTGATAGAGCATTTTACTCCTTGAAAACCGGGCCAAATTCACTCCTCAGACAAGTATCAAAATAATTTCTCATTGCATTTAATGTAAAATATGCTTGTCATTCTCATGAAGCGTATTTCATTAAACAGGGAAATTGCGAGATGTTTTTGGATGTAATTTATGGCCATGTACATAATGTCATTTCTTGAGGCGCTTTTTTCTTGTGAAAATCCTGTTACGGTAGTCAACAAGGGGGATAGGATTTTTTAAAATTCTGCTTTCAAAATTATGCCTTCTAATTGTTTGAAGCGTTAAATCTGCACATCAAAAAATGCAGTTTGAAACACTTCCCTTAGAGCAGTACGTACTGGCAGGGGAATAGTTTATGCAGGTGTATCAGTCACTACCGGATCTAAAGCCGAGGCCCAAAGGTCGACTTTGCCTAATAGGAAAGTACCGAGGTACTTTATAAATTGGCACATGGTATGTGTTGGCCCTCTAATCAAATTTTAAGCCTCTACTCTGCGCGGCTGGCCAGCGCATACTTCTTAAAGTTACTCCAGGTCTGGCCCCCATTCACCCTTCTTTCCCGACATCACTTTTTTTTTCCCGGCGCTCAATGAGTGTTTGATTGTACCGTATTTGTGGGGCTTACCTCGGACGTATTGCCAGAACAATTACGCTCTGAAGTACGCTTCTCAAATATCGGTGTGTCATATCTTTAGTAGTTGTCCCTCTGAAAAGATATAGTACTTAATATTTACTAAACATGTGAGGGGGTGTTGTCACTTTGGTCGGATAATGTGTTATGTCTAAACCCATAATGACCAAGCACAGTCTTTGACGTCGGCTGGTGTGGGTCTTTCGTCTACAGCGATCTCTTTTGGGTTGCTGTAGACTTCCGGTATCAGAGCTGTAACTTCGGGGATCGCTGGGATCGGGGCTGTACATACACAGCCCTGATCCCAGTGCGCCTTCTCTGCCGAGCATATGAGAGTGGAGGAAACCTCCGCACGCCGGTGCTTTAACCCTTTGTGATTAGCGACGGTGCGTTACGTAGCGGCAATCAAAGGGTTCCCTGCTCTGTCGGGTGATCAGGAAAAGCGCCGGGATGGCACTGCATACAGTCAGCCTGGGGAAAATAGAGTGGCCCCAGAGCTGTCTGTTATGAAGCCAGTTGACCAGGACACATTTGTGTGCTGTCCAGATCAATGCCTGTGTCAAGTGACCACAGATGTAGAATGTATTTGCATATATGAATATGCTAAACACATTACTAAGTGTTTAAAAAAAAAAAAAAAAAAAAGTAAAAGCAGTAAAAACCGTTCTCCCTTCATAGAATAAAAAAAAGTTAAAAAAATATAAAAAGTGTAAAAAAAATATTTAATAAAAATTAATTGTGCATATACATTTCACCCCCCAAAATCATAAAAAACCTTACACATATTAGGTATCCACACGAACCCGTATATAACCTCTTGTTGTCTTTAATACTATACAAGTTAGGATAAACAAGCGTGGATGTGAAATTGGTGTAAAAAAAAAAACAAAAAAAAAAAAAAAAGTTAAACAAAGATGTTAAAAAAATTCTGCAATAATTAGTGAACTTAAAATATTCCCCCTCATAAGTGGCAAACTTGTCTCCGAATAAAACGAGCCCTCTTTCATACAAATGCGTCATGGAAAAAAATTAAAAAAAGTACAACTGTTGATAACACAAGGAGGCAAAAACTAAAAAAATGTTCTGGTCATTAACTACTTTTCAGGCCTGGGGCTTAAGGCTATGTTCACACGGCTGATTTTGGGACGGATTTCAGTCCGTATTGCGCGAAATACTGTCCCTGTCATTACGATGGAGAACTGGTGTGGAGTCAGTCTCTTCTCCCTGCTCGCGAAATACGGCGAGCGGGGAGAAAGTGACATGTCTATTAGCCGGCGGATTGACGCCAGTGGAAAATGAAAAATCTATGGGGCCGGCGTGCAGCCGACCCCCCCCCCCGCCCCCCCGTACACAACTCCGTTAAATATGCAGGCGATAATCCGTCTCGCATTTACAGCGTGAAAAAGGCCGTGTGCACATAGCCTAAGGGGGTTAATAAAATACAAAGACTGGACCCCTCTTGAGGGAAATGCAGTATGCCTTGTCTAATGTTTGTCTGTTTTTTTTTCTTTGAGGACGGGCATAGGGATTCATATGAAGCGGACAAACCTTTAATTTAAATTCTATTTATAATGTTAACTCAGATTGTTCTTAAAGTTTTGTGGAAATATTAATATATTATATTTATCCGGAAGTTAAGAATTTCAAATACATGTGGATTCGGGTGATCTACAGGTAATATAAAGCTTGTTGAGGAGGGTTAATGTTTAATCTGTCAGAGTGACACCCTTAGTCTTCTATCCTTATTATTTAGGTAAGTCGCTTACCTCCTCTGTCAGTTTTTACAAAAATCTTTTGTCGCAGTGGATGGGCGCCAATGATTTGGCGGCGGTGGATATTCCTCTGAGCTCTTCAGATTGCAGCTCGTGTAATGTCTATATGGTGTGGGGTGGCACAGTTCACACAATGCATGCTGATTCTGTTTATTTTACTTTCAGATATGTCTGACAACACAAGTGATACTACACATAGTGATGCAACATTTCCTGATGCTGAAGATATTGTTTCTGACCCTGAGGTCTGTTACTAAGATACATATAACCTAGAAGTTGTTAGCTGGGTGACGGGCATAATCCATCACCGCAAGGGCATGTTCACACGGCGTAAGCACGGCGGTGCGGCAGCCCGCCGGCCCCATTGACATACATTGTGTGCGGCGCGTAATCGCAGCAAATAATTGACATGTCACTTCTCTCCCCGCGCGTACAATACGATCGTATTGAATGCACGGGGGGACGAGGCGTAATCCATAGTTCTCTGAGAGCTATGGATTACCGTAATTGTGACGCGCATCTTGCCACGTATTAAGTGTAATATGCGTGCCCAAATAAGCCGTGTGAACATACCCTAAGGTGACAGTGTCTCCACTTGTCATTCTAGTCATCACTGATATTTGAATGGCAGAGATGGGGAGACCTGCAAATCCTTAAGTCATCTGTATCCAGGATCATTCATTTTCATATGTTATATGTATAAGGTATTATTTTCATTGTTAAAGCAGACGCAAAATTTGTTGTACATTAATAGGTTTCAGATTGTCTGAATTGGGGAATATTCAGACTACTGAATCCGCGGCAGAATCGGCGTCCAAATCTGACTGCAGTCCGCCTCGTATTGTTTCTAATGGAGAATCCGTCTCGCAGTGCACAACTCCGGTTTTCTGCTGCACAGATTTATTTCTCACACTGAGGAAATTCAGCGCACAAAGGAAGGAACCTGTTAATTTCTGAGGCGCTGAATCATCACATAGTATGGCTGAAAATCTGCCAATGACATTTTCAGCGCTGAAAATCAGCGGGGGGGGTGGAACATACCCTAAGGCTATGTCTACATTACATCAGACGAAAAACGGACCAAAAGCGGCTGTTTTTTCTCTGATGAAGGGCTGTGGTTTTTGGCATGCTTTGTGACAAAAGCCGCGGTCGCTTCTCGTGTTCCTGACGTCCCCCATACAATTGTATTGTATGGGAAGACGGCAAGAAAACGAGAGGCGGTGGCGTATTATACAACATGTTGTATAATACGCCGCTACCAAAAGACGGGCAGAGAAAAGACGAGCTGTGTAGACAACAGCTCATCTTCTCTATTGCCGTCTATGGGGCCGCACTAACTATCGTATCTGCGGCGATTTTAAAAAACGAAAATCGCAGAAGATACAATCGTTTTGTTATGCAGTGTGGAAATGGCCTAATGCTAGGTTCACACATTGTTTTTTTTATATTATTTTGCAGCAGTATTTGTAAGCCACAATCGGGAATGGATCCAAACTACAGAAGGGGTACAAGCCTGGTCATTAGGGTATGTTCACACGGTGAGTTTGGACAAGGATTGCGCATCCAGAAAAAGCGTCCAATCCGACTGTAAACTGTTTTAGGCCTCGTTCATACGGCTTATTTTGCCGCGGATTGGCGCCGTACTGCGCGCCGGATTTGCGCTGCAGTACGGCGCCAATCCCGGGGATGAGTCTATTTCTATGGAAATACTGCTCCCCCCCTCAAAAGGTGGAAAAGTGACATGCACATTATTCAGGGCTCAATTTCGCGCGTGGATAATGCATGTCTATGGGGCCGGGGGGAAAGGCGCCCCCGCCGCGCTCCGGCCCCACCCCCGTCCCGCCCCTTATTCACAGCGGATTTGTAAGCCGGATTGTGCTCACAAATCCGTTGGGAATAAGCCGTGTGAACATGGCCTTACAGTGTTCCCTATGTAAATCAGCGTCTTCTAGATGGCACTGATTTTACATGGGTACTTTCGCGCCAATAGTAAAGGAGGCAGAAATCTGCCTTGTGCAGTCTGGGTCGTTTCCTTGCTGACATGCTCAACAAGGAAACAATGCTTTTTTGTTACGGACCTTGTAAGCGCCGAGAAAGAAGTCATGTGAACCTACCTGCTGTTGAAGTACCTGCTGGCCAGGACCCGGGAATATGCTGAGAAATCATAGCACTTAATGAGTGCTATGATTTTAGCATATTTGTGGGGCGTACTTCAGGTGCATTGCAGCGCAATTTGACCCCAAAGTACACCCCTCCCC
>JAODAL010013848.1:0-89606 GCA_025379985.1 Phyllomedusa bahiana
GAAAAAATTTTCCCCTTACCGTGTACCAACCCCTCGCTGTTTCTCACTCCAAAACCTCTCCCGCCTCCCGCCCTTCCTGCCTGTCTACGCCCAAAACCTCCTTCTGCCCCTGCCCTCCCTTCTCCCTCCCCACGTACGACTCTCGGACTCGTTTGTCCCGCTGCCCCTCGGCTGCCCGCAAGAAAGTCACGTCGGGGGGAGACCTGGTAGCCTACGCCGCGCAAGCCCATCCGTTTTTGCGGGGGCCCGGTAAAAACCGGGGCTACTTAGTTTCCGTTCCCTGGGGGGCTTAGCTATCATCGCTTGCAGTGGCCCCAGTGGATCCATCCCCCACCCGACACCTATAAATTTTCATGTTAATTAACCGTACGGGGGAAACGCCGTAAAAAAAAAAAAAAAAAACAATACGAATTAAGATTATTTTTTCATCCCGCGCCCAAAAAATGGAATAAAAAAGCGTCAAAAACTCCTGAAACCCCAAAAATTGTAATTAAAACTTCAGTTCATCCGAAAAAAAAAGTCCTTATACAGCTTGTATAGGGAAAAAAATAAAAAATGATATCTCAGAAATAGCGATGCATAAATATTGTTTTTTAAACACACAAAAAAACACTTTCTTTTTTTAAAATTTCTTCACCCAAAAAAAAAAAACTATATAATGGTTTTCCCCATAATCTTTAGCGCCCCAAAGGAAAGATAATTATAGGTCTGCAGGGTGACCCGTTAAAAATAAAAATAAAAAAAACACTCAGGATTGCATTTTTTCTTCACCCGGCCCCCAAAAAATGGTTTTAAAAGCGACCCAAAAAGCCTTGTCCCCCCAAAAAATGATACAAATAAAAAGCCCAACTCATTCGCAAAAAACAAGTCCTACCGCCCCAACACAGAAAAATGAAAAAAGTTATGGCCCAGACTATGGCGATGCAAAAAAACGTATTTTCCTGGTTGAAAAAAAAGTGTTTTATTGTAAAAAAAGCAGTAAAACAAAAAAAAATATACAAATTGGGTATTGTAATCGATTGACCTGCTGAGTAAAGCTACCAGATTTAACCGTACAAATGACCGCTATAAAAAAAAAAAATAAAAAACCTACCAGATTGCTGTATTTTGTTTTAAAACATCTCGAAAACCCTTAATAAAAGTGACATACTCATATGCACCCCCATAAGGTACCAAAAAAAATCTTAACCATCCCGCAAAAAAAGCCCATACCCCTCGCACACAGAAAAAATAAAAAATTTTGGCTTCGAATAGGCAACAAAAAAACGCTTTTTTTTAAAAAAAAAAACCCTTTTTTAAAATTGAAAAAGTAAAAAACAGAAAAAAAATTTTTAAAAAAATTCTAATTTGTAATTGTACCGACCCCCATATTAAAGTTATCACTTCATTTACACTGCACGGCAGCTGAAAAAATTGAAACTCAAAAAAAAATGACCGAACTGCTTTTTTTCCCCCCATATTCATTGCCCAAATGCTAAAAAAAACTTGGAAACCTGTGCATCCACAAGCACAGTAAAACCCTAAGGGAATCCCGATGGTGTTGAACCCAAAAATGGGGGGTTTTGGGAAGGTTTCGCCTGTTCTGCTATTTTGGGGGCTTTGAAAAAATGCGACATGGCCCCACCAAAATCTGGTTCCAAAGCCAAATAGCGTCCCTCCCTTATACCCCGCCTGCCCCCCAAAACAGCTTTTACACCCCATGTGGGGTTTTGGGGGAATTGGGAAAAATTGCTTAAAAAATTTTTGGGGTTCTTTTTTCGGGATTCCTTTGTATTTTGAAACTTTTTAAGCAAAAGCAGATTATCAAAAAAAAATTTTTTTTTATTTTCACAGCCCCTTTTCTAAAAAAAAAATTGTGAATCACCTGTGGGGTCTATTATATCAAAAGCCCCCTGGATTTAATTCAATTAAAGGGGTGAGTTTCCATATCGGGTCTATTTTTGGGGTGTTTATTAATTTTAGACCTTAGGGGGTCCCCCAAAAACCCGAATTTGGCGCCTAAAAAAAATCGTATTTAAAAAGGACCCCCGAGTATGTAGGCCCCTATTTGGGGCTTATGGTTGAGCCAAAAATGGCCCCCAGGGGCCACTTTTGGGATCTCTAAAAACGGCAGACCTGGGTGAAATTTATATTAAGTTTTTTTTACTAAATCACATTTTTCCCTATTCCAGTGAATATGGATAAAATATGGAAAAAAATTTCAAAAAAAGTGAAAATTTTGAAAAAATTTACCTCCCCTTGCTTTAATTTTTGTGAAAAAACTGTATGTTATCAAACTTCTAAAAAGTGTTGTAAATACTTTTAAAGGGGGCTTTTTCTCAGAGGCGTTTTCCCTTTTGGGGGTACTAACATGCGGCCCCCCCAAAAAACCACGCAGAAGGAGTGATCCCTAAAAAAATGTATATTGCAAATTTTCTTGAAAATGTGGAAATAAATACTAAATTTCTAAGCCCCCTAATGGAAAAAAAAAAAAAGACATTTAAAAAATGAGCCAACCTAGAGTGGACAATGGGAGAGCTAGTTATAAAAATATTTTGTGGTGAAAAATTATTTCTTGCACGCAGAAATTTTGCAACTTTCAAAATCGAATTTTTTCCAAATTTTCATGAAATTTTTATATTTTTTTTCCAAAAAAAAGGATTGTTGGATAAAAAATTTCTTTTTTTCTAACTTAAAGCCAATTGGTTTACGAGGAAAACAATCTCTAACCAAAAGAATAGGAAAAGTGTCAAAAAGTTTTTCTCCCTAAAAATTTACCATGTCAGTTTCAAAAATAGGGCCTGGTCAGGGAAAGGGCAAAAAAGGTGGGTCCTTAAGGGGGCAAGGTTATACATTATAAAAGTTTTGTTTTAGTGTTTTTTAAAATAGAGAACTGATAGAGTTAAGTTTTGCCTATGGGAAAAAAAGTAAATATGTGATCAAAAAATCACTCTTTTTCTCTTGCGGTTCCCCAATTTTTTGGGAACTATGTGACGCCATGTTCACTCAGACGTACTGAGCGGCCCTTCCCCTGTGCGGGTGGGCACCCTTTTTGGTCGAAAAAGCCAGGGAGCTCATAGAGCGGAATTTTTTTTGGTCAGGGATTTATAGAGTCATAGAGGACTTCTACCAGTTTATCCAGAAGCCATCCCACTCAAAAATCCCTCATCTAAAGTGATTGCCAGAGTAATTTTTAATATGTTTACCAGAACAGACATCCGTAAAGAAATCCTGACAGACCAAGGGACCCTCTTTATATAGAAAATTACCAAGATGCTATGTCAGCTCCTGTGCATCACCCATTCGTGTACATCGGTGTACCATTCCCAGATGGATGGTCTGGTGGAACGATTTAATTGAACTCTGAAAGGGATGCTTAAAAAGGTAGCTGACAAAGAGGGAAGGACTGGGAGCATCTGTTACCGTACTTAATGTTTTCCATATGAGAGGTTCCTCAGGCATCCATGGGATTTTCCCCATTTGAGCTGCTGTATGGTAGCCATCCCAGAGGGCTATTAGACATGGCTAAAGAGACCTGGGAACAGCAAACACCCCACTTCAGTGTTATTGACCACATAGTGGATATGCAAGACAGGATTACGGCAGTAATGCCAATTGTTAAGGAACATATGCAGCAAGCTCAAGAAGCAAAGGTCAGAATCTACAATAGTTCAGCAAAGGTCTGGTCCTTTGAGCCAGGTTACCGTGTGTTGATATCAGTGTAAACCGTAGAGAGTAAACTCCTCGCTAAGTGGCAATGTCCCTATGAGGTCCGGGAGAAGGTAAGTGAAAAAAGGGAGAAAAAAAAACATTTCAAATTTACCATGTAAATGTATTGAAACCCTGGAAACACCGAAATGTTCTCATGGTGGGAAGAAGGCCCAAGAAATTACCTAGCAATGAGTTACCAGAGGTCTGTATATCAGAGTCTTTATCTGCAGTTCAAGTGCAAGAGGTCAAAGAGCTTTTACAGAAAAATAGAGAAACCTTCTCAGAACTGCCGGGTCGAACGAATATCATTGAGAGTTACATAGTGACAGATCATGGTCAAAAGGTGAGGCTGAGGCCGTATCGTGTACCAGAAGCTCGGAGGCAGGCTATCTCAGAGGAGGTACAAAAGATGCTGTCCCTTGTGGTTATAGAGAGATCAAGAAGTGGCTGGTAAAGTCCCATAGTCCTTATCCTTAAACCTGATGGCACACTCAGGTTTTGCAATGATTTCCAAAGATTAGATGAGGTGTCAAAATTTAATTGAACGGTTGGACCCTGCAAGATATATTACCATCCTTGATCTGACCAAAGGCTATTGACAGGTGCCACTTATCAAAGTGGCAAGAGAAAAAAACGCTTCGCCTGATGGCCATTTTCAATATGTGGTACTCCATTTTGGTCTACATGGTGCCCCAGCCAAATTCCAGAGGTTGATGGATTTCATTCTACATTCTAGAGTATATGCAGCGGCCTACTTAGATGATGTGGTAATATTTAGTGTAGACCAGGAATCTCATCTAGATAAGGCTCAGGCAGTTGTAGACTATATTCGGGAGGCTAGTATGGAGACAAACCCAAAAAAGTGTGCCATAGGTCTTTTAGGTAGGTTCAAAATAAGGTCACACACATTCAAAATAAGTTAAGCAAATATGTAGGCAGACTTTTCCTGTTAAATAGGTGAAATCCCTATTATGTAAATAGATAGGCCCACATTTTGTAGACCAGTTCCTTATGAGGTAGGCCCGGATTAGTTAAGAAGGTTGGTAGGCTCTCCATTAAGTAGCTAGGTAGGTAGCTTCCCTGGTAGTAAGGTAGCCTGTCTGGTTGGCAGGTAAGTCGCCTGGTAGCTAGGTAGGTATATAACCCCCCCTAAGTACATAGGTAGGTATATTGGCCCCTAGTAGTTAGGTATTTAGTGACTCCAAGTAGGTAAAGAGGGCCCCCAGTATATAGGTAGATATATAGGTCCCCAAGTAAATAAGTAGTTATATAGCCACCTAATAGGTAGGTAGGTAGGTATATAAGCTACTTCAGTAGGCAGCTAGATATATAGTGCCCTTCAGTAGGTAGGTATTTTGAGCTCCACCAAGGAGCTAGGTAAATACGGCCCCCAGTAGATAGCTAAGTACATAGGGACCCCTGGTAGTTAGCTACGTATATAGGGCCCCTTCGGTAGGTAGCTAATTATATAAGGTCCCCCCAATAGGTAGCTAGGTATATAGAGAACCTTCCTTGGATAGAAAGGTGGACAAGCACCATATTAAAAATAAAAAGTAATAGTACCCTCTCCCCACTCCCCGGCATGTTCTAGGACAGGCAGCAACCCAGGCGGAGTGATGCTGCTGCTTCATCGCGGCAAACAGATTGCACTCTCTTCCCCACTGTACCTTTCAATTGTATGCACATCAATTGACTTACTCAGCACAGTAGAAAGAAGTCTGAGGCCTGTTCTTATTTCCATGTCTGTGAAATAAGGGGGCAGTAGTTGGTGACAGGAGCGAAAGAGGGATGCCTGCACCTTTGTCATCTTTGCGAGGCTTTTCTTCTGAAACTGTACTTCTAGTCTAACTTAAAACTTGGAACTGTGACCTCAAGTATACTGTGACCTCAAATATATTGTAACCACCCCAGGTACTGTGACCCCAAATATTCTGTGACTGCAAATAACTGTGACCACCCCCTGTATGTGGTGACACCAAATATACTGCAACCACCCCGGGTACTGAGCCCCCAAATATGCTGTGACCCTTTATATACTGTGATCTCAAATATATTGTGACCCCAAACACGACACCAGCATTATTTGGGGGAACCGCTATACAGGCTTGGGAGAAATCTCCACCAATAATCAATTTTGGGTTTTTTTTGTTTTGACTGGACTGGACCCTCAGGAACAAAGGTGAAGGCTCTCCATCCTGACCCTGGCATCCCCACTGTCATCTACATGAACAAACCCACACGGTATGAAACCCCAGTGCTCCCTATACCCTTCATAGTGGGATAAAGAGATATCCCTCTGTACTATGACCCCAGTGCCTCCTGTAGCTTTCAGAGTTTATATTTCTTTGTACTATGACCCCAGTGCTTCCTGTGCCCCATCATAGCATATATTCCACTGTACTATGACCCCATTGCCCCCTGTAACCCTCATAGTGTATATCCATCTGCACTATGACCCCAGGTGCCCTGTACCCTTCATAGTGTATATACCTCTGTACTATGACCTTAGTACCTCCTGTACCCCTCATATTAGGATAGAGAAATATCCTTCTGTACTATGATTTGCCCCTGACCCTGATAGTTTTATCCCCTGTATATCCCTTTGTACCCCGTCCCCCTCATAGTGTTTTCCCTCTGACTAGCCCCCATGCCCCTGTACTTTTTCAAATGTATATCTCTCTGTATTATGACCCCCTTCCCAGGACTACAACATAAAGACGGTGACCCAAATTACTATATCAGCAGCCCCCCAGACCATAGATTCTGAGGGCAGCTCGGATGAGCCCACCTTTTGGAAGAAATTTGGAAAAAGAACAGGGAACCCTTCTCCTTGCTGTCTTCGGCAGTGGGTATATAGAGCTTTTCCCTTTCTACAAGATACAGGGACTCATTTTCCTTGCTCTCTCCAGCTGTGTGAATAGAGCCCTACAGACCAGAGTAAGCAGTATACTTGGCTCCTGCTCTCACACACTCTGTATACAAGGCTCTTCCCCTTATATAGAATACAGGTATCCCTTCTCCCTGCTCTCTCCACCTGTGTATATACAGTGCTCTCCCTCTTCTATAAGGTACATGGACACCTTCTCCCTGCTCTCCAGCTGTGTGAAAACAGCCCTACAGACAGGTGTGAGCGGTCTACATGGCTATTGCTATCACATATTCTGTATACAAGGTTCTTCCCCTTCTAGAGGATAGAGGGAATCCTTCTCCATGCTATCTCCAGTTTTGCGTATACAGAGCTCTTCCCCTTCTATATGATATAGGGACTTGATTTCCTTGCTCTTTCCAGCTGTGTGAATACAGCCCTACAGACAGGTGTGAGCGGTATACATGGCTCCTGCTATCACACATCTTGTATACAGGGCTCTTTCCCTTCTATAGGATACATGGGCCCCTTCTCCCTGATTTCTCCAGTCTTGTGTATACAGTGCTCTTCCTCTTCTATAAGATACAGGGACCCCTTCCAGCTGTGTGAATACAGCCCTACAGACAGGTGTGAGCGGTATAAATGGATCCTGCTATCACCTATCTTGTATACAGAGTTCTGCCCCTTCTGTAGGATACAGGGACCCCGTCTCCCTGCTTTCTCCAGCTGTGTGAATACAGCCCTACTGACAGGTGTGAGCGGTATACATGGCTCCTGCTATCACACATCTTGTATACAGGGCTCTTCCCCTTCTATAGGATACTGGGACCCCTTCACCCTGCTTTCTCCTGCTGTGTGAATACAGCCCTACAGACAGGTGTGAGTGGTATACATGGCTCCGGCTATCACATCTTGTGTATACAAGGTTCTTCCCCTTCTAGGGATGAGGGACTCCTTCTCCATGCTATCTCCAGTTTTGCGTATACAGAGCTCTTCCCCTTCTATATGATATAGGGAATTGATTTCCTTGCTCTTTCTGTGTGAATACAGCCCTACAGACAGATGTGAGCGGTATACAAGGCTTCTGCTATCACACATCTTCTATAAAGGGCTCTGTCCCTTCTGTAGGATACATGGACCCCTTCTCCCTGCTCTCCAGCTGTGTGAATACAGCCCTACAGACAGGTGTGAGCGGTATACATGGCTCCTGCTATCACACATCTTGTATCCCCTTCTATAGGATACATGGACCCCTTCTTCCTGCTTTCTCCAGCTGTGTGAACACAGCCCTACAGACAGCTATGAGAGATATACATGGCTCCTGCTATCTGCAGTCTTGCTCATACAGGCCTATTCCCTTTCTATAAGATACAAGGACCCCTTCTCCTGCTTTCTCAGCTGTAAATAAGCCCTACAGACAGGTGTGAGCGGTATACATGGCCTTGCTATCACTTATCTTGTATACAGGCCTATTCCCCTTCTATAGGATACTGGGACCCCTGCTCTCCAGCTGTGTGAATACAGCTCTACAGACAGGTGTGAGCGGTATACATGGCTCCTGCTATCACACATCTGTTACAGGGCTCTTCCCTTCTGTAGGATACAGGGACCCCTTCTCCTGCTTTCTCCTGCTGTGTGAATACAGCCCTACAGACAGGTGTGAGCGGTATACATGGCTCCTGCTATCACACATCTTGTATACAGGCCTATTCCCCTTCTATAGGATACTGGGACCCCTTCTCCCTGCTCTCTAGCTGTGTGAATACAGCCCTACAGCAGGTGTGAGCGGTATTACATGGCTCTTGCTATCACACATCTTGTATACAGGCCTATTCCCCTTCTATAGGATACATGGACCCCTTCTCCCTGCTTTCTCCAGCTGTGAGAACACACCCCTACAGACAGCTATGAGCGACAAACATGGCTCCTGCTAACTGCAGTCTTGCTTATACAGGCCTATTCCCCTTCTATAAGATACATGGACCCCTTCTCCTGCTTTCTCCAGCTGTGAATACAGCCCTACAGACAGGTGTGAGCGGTATACATGGCTCCTGCTATCGCATATCTTGTATACAGGCCTATTCCCCTTCTATAGGATACTGGGACCCCTGCTCTCCAGCTGTGTGAATACAGCCCTACAGACAGGTGTGAGCGGTATACATGGATACTGCTATCACATATTCTGTATACAAGGTT
Source organism: Phyllomedusa bahiana (assembly GCA_025379985.1). Lineage (NCBI taxonomy): Eukaryota > Metazoa > Chordata > Amphibia > Anura > Hylidae > Phyllomedusa > Phyllomedusa bahiana. The sequence goes on from JAODAL010013848.1 coordinate 8,753, forward strand.
CTTCCCCTTCTAGAGGATAGAGGGACTCCTTCTCCATGCTATCTCCAGTTTTGCGTATACAGAGCTCTTCCCCTTCTATATGATATAGGGAATTGATTTCCTTGCTCTTTCTGTGTGAATACAGCCCTACAGACAGATGTGAGCGGTATACATGGCTTCTGCTATCACACATCTTCTATAAAGGGCTCTGTCCCTTCTGTAGGATACTGGGACCCCTTCTCCCTGCTTTCTCCTGCTGTGTGAACACAGCCCTACAGACAGGTGTGAGGGGTATACATGGCTACTGCTATCACACATCTTGTATACAGGGCTCTTCCCCTTCTATAGGATACTGGGACCCCTTCTCCCTGCTCTCCAGCTGTGTGAATACAGCCCTACAGACAGGTGTGAGCGGTATACATGGCTCCTGCTATCACACATCTTGTATACAGGCCTATTCCCCTTCTATAGGATACTGGGACCCCTTCTCCCTGCTTTCTCCAGCTGTGTGAATACAGCCCTACAGACAGGTGTGAGCGGTATACATGGCTCCTGCTATCACACATCTTGTATAAAGGGCTCTGTCCCTTCTGTAGGATACAGGGACCCCTTCTCCCTGCTTTCTCCAGCTGTGTGAATACAGCCCTACAGACAGGTGTGAGCGGTCTACATGGCTACTGCTATCACATATCTTGTATACAGGCCTATTCCCCTTCTATAGGATACTGGGACTCCTTCTCCCTGCTTTCTCCAGCTGTGTGTATGCTGTGCACATTCCGCTGCTCTCCCGCCCTCTCTCACACACATTGCAATACATTGCAGTGCACTCAGCCCTTCGCCCTGACAGCTGATTCATTGGCTCTGTAGCCCAGACTGACTGGCGCCTGCCCCGTGATGTCACCCATTCACAGTGCGGTCCAGCTGGTGCCGGCAGGGCGGTCGCCGGAGCAACCGAGACGCCAAGCTCACAATGACTTCCAGCTGGATACACAGTGAGCAGCGCTGAGCACATCCACCCTGTACAGGCAGAGGGAGAGCCTGGGACGAGGGAGGGGGAGCAAACAATTCCCAGCCTCAGCCCTGCACACCTGCACAGCTGCAAGGGAGGACGGTGCCAGAGAACGTACACGGGGGAAGGGAGGAGGGCGGCCTCAGAAACATCCTTAAAATGTTGCATCTGGCTGAGATATGTGAGGGAGAGGCCGCCCGCTGCCAGCCCTACCTGGACCTCTGCTCCACTGTCTGTGCTCCAGCATACCTCCCAACTGTTTAGATGGTAGAAAAGGGACACTGAAGGTTCTTTGAGAGGAATGTATGTTTTTATGTATACCTATACGGAATTGTATGGCTTTCCTTTACAATTTAGAACAAAATCATCTGAATGCAGACATTTATATGGTCAAATTTCCAACAAATGATTAAAGGAGTTCTCTCACTACAAGGATTGCTTTTTATGGAAAAGATCTTGCAAAAAAAGTCACTTTGTAATATATGTCCATTAACAGTGTCCTACCTATTCTGAGATATCCCCTCTTGTATGGGCTGCATCAGCTCCTATGGTCGCTATAGCTACAGACCTGTTTGAGCTCTCATGATAGGCTGCCTGCGCTAGCTGCTATAGCTACAGACCTGGCTTCTACTGCAGCCTAGTAGAAGCCAGTAAACATGCCCCTGAATTCAAAGTGAAACCAAGAAAACAGGACTGTGGTAACATGAATCAATGTAGTGAGACAACCCCTTGAAGTGCTATAACAAAATGTAGCCTAATATACAGTTAGGAGATGATTTGTGAAACAATATAAGAAAGTTATGATTGAAAGTTTATTTATCAAATATGAGGGATGTTTAAAGAGGGACAGGGTGATTTGAGTCAAAAATAGGGACTGTCCTTCCAAAAAAGGGGCAATTTGGAGGTATTCTACAGGTTATGGTCAACCAGGGCTAGTGGGATCAGGGAAACTGTGCAACCAGTGCAGAAAGCTTCAACTGTGATTTATTTATTTTTTTAACGCCTGCTCTCATCCTTCTGGTAAAAAATTGACAGAAGCAGTAAAAACACAAAAAACAAAAACAAGTTAGGCTAGATTCACATCAAGTTTGACCATACTGCGAGATGTGTACTTTATACAAATAATCTAAGCGTATCCTAAACACACACTGAGTTTGAGTTTATGTTTGACATCCGTTTTTGCTGTTTGTTTTCTTTTTTTTTTTTTTCAACAAACTAGTTTCTTTGTTGGCTGTCAATTTGATTGGGAAGGTTTCTTTATATTGTTATGACCATGACATTTATATTGTTATGACAAGCGTACACATTTACCAACGTGGGCACATTTGCTAGTGTATGTTTTGCATTGGCATCCAGTAATGTATACATTTTTGTACAAGTTGAAAAAGCGCAGCACCCTGCGTCCTCCATCTGTCAAACTAAAGAAAGGACAGACGACGTAAGGTCATGAAACGGATAGCTAAGACGTACTGTAGTAATATGTTCAGCCATAGAAGTCAATTCATTTTGTTAAGTACATGTTTTCATTTTTATCCCCTTCTCGTCCCTCGACATATGCATACGTCCAGGTCGTTTGGGGGGGTTCACACCCCTGGACGTATGCATACGTCCTGAGAATCGCGCAAACTCTAAAGCAGAGTTCACGCGATCGGCGTGGGGTGTCATCTGTATATTACCCCGACCCGCGATCACTCCGGCGGGGGGGGGTTAACCTCTTAAGGGGCCGTTCACACGGCTTATTTTGCCGCGGATTGGCGCCGTACTGCGCGCCGGATTTGCGCTGCAGTACGGCGCCAATCCGTCGGAGTCATTACGGTAATCCACTGCTCTCATAGAGAACAGTGGATTCCGTCGCTCCTCTCCGCTCGGCGAATCCGCCGGGCGGGGAGAAAGTGACATGCACAATACGCGCCGTGGATAATGCAAGTCTATGGGGCCGGGGCGCGGCGCCCCCGCCGCGCTCCTGCCCCGCCCCCGTTCCGCCCCTTATTCACGGCGGATTTGTGAGCTGGATTGCACTCACAAATCCGTCGGGAATAAGCCGTGTGAACACGGCCTAACTATCACGACCATCGGGTCGCAATAACTAAGAGAGAGGCAGGAGGAGATCGCTCCTCCTATGTCTCTGTCGGCGACAGCAGCGCACGATCGTGCGGCTGCTGTGTGCTGACAGACAGCCCGGAAGGCATAGAATGCCTTCCGGGTTGTCTGTGACGTCACGATGCCCGGCCGTGCCCTGTGGGCATGGCCCGGCATCGTGACTGACAGTTACCATAGGAACCAGTGCACAGCAACAAGCTGTGCATTGATTCCTATTGAATGAGAGATCTTTAGATCTCTCATTCAAATCCCCTATGGGGAAAAGTTTAAAAAAATGTGAAAAAGTAAAAAAAGTGAAAAACAAGTAAAACACAAACACGAAAAATAAAATAAAAAACACGTACACCGCCCTTTTCCCCTTTACAAACGGCAATCGCCCCAAAAAAGATCAAAAATAAATAAAGTACCCATATTTGGTATCGCCGCGTGCGTAACGACCTGCCCTATATATCTGTCATTTTAATTTACCCATACGGTGAACACCTTAAAAAAAAAAAAAAAAAAAACAATCACAGAATTAAGATTTTTGTTCATCCCGCAACACATAAAATGGAATAAAAGTGATCGAAAACTCCTATAAACGCCAACATTGTACCAATTAAAACAACAGTTAATCCCGTTCATCATTACAGATACTGCACAGTGAGCGCTGTTAAAAATAAAAATAAAAAACACTACTAGGATTGCAGTATTTTCTTCACTCTGCCTTCCAAAAAACGGATTTAAAACTTATCAAAAAGTCTTGTCCCCCCAAAAATGATACCAATAAAAACATCCCGCAAAAAAACAAGCCTATACACAGCTCCATACAAAGAAAAATAAAAAAGTTATGGCTCTCAGACTATGGCGATGCAAAAATGTGTTTTCCTGTTTGAATAAAAGTGTTTTTATTGTATAAAAGCAGTAAAAAATAAAAAAAATATACAAATTGGGTATTGCTGTAATCGTATCGACCTGCTGAGTAAAGCTAGCATGTCATATCTAACGCAGAGTGACCGCTATAAAAATAAAAAAACACTACCAGGATTGCTGTATTTTGTTCAAAACGCCTCACAAAAACCTTAATAAAAAGTGAACAAAGTGTTGTATGCACCCCATAATGGTACCAATAAAAGCATCAATTCACCCTGCAAAAAACAGGGCCCTACACAGCTCTGCATACAGCAAAATATAAAAGTTATGACTGTCAGAAGAGGACAACAAAAAAACGCAAATATTTATAGACCTATTTCTATTGTGTAAAAGTAATAAAACATAAAAAACTATATAAAATTTATACCATTGCAATTGTACCGACCCCCATAGAAAAGTTATCACATCATTTACACTGCACGGCGAACGCTGTAAAATTGAAGCCCAAAAAACAATAGACGAACTACGTTTTCCCCCACCATTTTCATGGCCCAATGCTAAAAAAACGATGGAACACCTGTGTGCCCAAAATGCACAATACACCCCTAGATGAGATCCCTGAGGGGTGTTGAATCTAAAATGGGGCGACTTCTGGAAGGTTTCACCTGTTCTGCTACTTTGGGGGCTTTCAAATGGCGACATGGACCCACCAAAATCTGCGTTCCAAAAGCCAAATAGCGCTCCCTTGCTTGTACGCCCTGCCATGCGCCCAAACAGCAGTTTACACCCACATGTAGGGTATTGCCGAACTTGGAAGAAATTGCTTAACAAAGTTTTGGGGTTCTTTTTTCCAGGATTCCTTGTAAATATGAAACATTTTAAGCTAAAATTGCAGATTATTGGAAAATTTTTTTTTTTATTTTCACAGCCTAATGCTAAAAAAAAATTTGTGAATCACCTGTGGGGTTCGATATGTCACTACACACCTGTATATATTCCTTAAGAGGTGTAGTTTCCAATATGGGGTCTTTTTAGGGGTGTTTATTAAGTTTTAGCACCTTAGGGCCTCCTCAAACCTGAAATGGCGCCTAAATAAAATTGCATTGAAAATGAGACCCCAGAGTCCAGTAGGTGCTCCTCCTATTCTGGGGCTTATGGGTGAGCCAAATAATGCACGAGGGCCACATATGGGATATTTCTAAAAACGGCAGACCTGAGGGAATTGATATTACATTGCATTAACCTAGTCACATTTACCGTAGTCCAGTGAATAATGGATAAATATATTAAAATCTGCAAAAATAGTGAAATTTTGAAATTTCACCTCCACTTTGCTTTAATTTCTGTGAAATACCTAAAGGGTTAACAAACTTCCTAAACACTGTTGTAAATAATTTTAGGGGTCTAGTTTCTTAGAAGGCATCATTTATGGGGGTATCTAACACACAGGCCCCTCAAAGCCACGTGAGAACTGGAGTGGTCCCTAAAAAAATGTATATTGCAAATTTTCTTGAACATGTGAGAAATTACTACTAAATTTCTAAGCCCTCTAATGTCATATAAAAAAGGACACTTAAAAAATGATGGCAACCTATAGTGGACATATGGTAGATGCTAGTTCTAAACTATTTTGTGGTGAATAATTATGTCTTGCACGCAGAAATTTTTGAATTTTCAAAACCACAGATTTTTCATGAAATTTCGATATTTTTCACAAAAAAACAAGGATTGTATGGATAAAATTTTCTTACTAACTTAAAGCACAATGTGTCACGAGAAAACAATCTCTGAATCACATGGATAGGTAAAAGTGTCAAAAAGTTATTCTCACATAAAGTGACACATGCCAGATTTCAAAAATAGTATATTAAATAATTTCACGGCACACAAGAGGTTAGTTGCATTTGAATTATATGAAATTTATATTCGGATGAATATGTATATCAAGTAATTTCAGTTACAGAGAATCAACATAGTCGAATGCCTCAATATACAGACTAGTATTGTTTGGTACAAAGTAATAGTGATCTAATATTTGAACTTTCGGCTGTCGCCACAGCCTTCGTCGGCCAGATCACTGGAAAGAAATGCAGTATATTAAAGACATAAATATGAACAATTGAAGACAAATGCAAAACAGTAAAAAAGAAAGAAAAAAGAGAAAAAAGAAAGAAAAAAATAGGAAGAAACAAAAATGAAAAAGAACTCACAGCGAGAATATGTATAGACCGTGTTATAAATATAGAGACACCGGAAAAAAAAAGGGGGGGGGGGGGGAGGACGAAAAGAAGACATGATATAAATAGCAGAAAAAAAGGAAGAAAAAGAGCGGAAAAAAAGCAGAAAAAAACGCAGAAAAAAAAGCAGAAAAAATGTGACCATACTGGAAAGGTAAAACAAACACAAAAGTATGTAAATAAAAGAAAATAAATGAAGATAAATAATCGATGTATGATAGCAAAGAGTAAAGGGTAAAGTGCATATGTAAATGTAGGCTTACCAGTACTAGATGGGAGTAGGAAAAGACTGTAGTAGAGAACTGCATATGTAGCTGTGCTCTCAAATGCTATAGTTGAGAGGCTGTAAAAAGGGCATAAAAAGTAAATTAGGAGAAGATGTGTAAAATGAGCAGAGCAATATGGGACAGATGGATAGGTGGAACGTCCTTACCACAAGCGGGACCGCATCAGGGAAGCACTAGAAGTAAGCAGAAGGAAGGATGTAAGGCTACCAACCGAAATAGGGTAGGGATCAACCAAAATAGACCAAAGGAATAATGCTGAAGGGAGACACTGCTGTAATGGCTAACATACCTATGCGGAGGTAGGACTGGTGTAACGGCGCCAGTGGCGGCCAGGGAGATGTCGTCGCGGTCCGCGCAGGGAAGGGCGCGACGCCGCGTCTTAAAGATGCCGGCACATGCCCAAAAGAGAGTGTGAGGTGAGTGAGAACGGCGCATGCGCGGGATCCAGCCGAGATGGTCCGGTGTCTCGCGTGTGCGCGCAGGTGTAAACAGAATCCTTCAGTACTCTGTTTCTGCTTTTTTCCGCTCTTTTTCTTCCTTTTTTCTGCTATTTATATCATGTCTTCTTTTCGTCCTCCCCTCCCCCCCCCCTTCTTTTTCCGGTGTCTCTATATTTATAACACGGTCTATACATATTCTCGCTGTGAGTTCTTTCATTTTTGTTTCTTCCTATTTTTTTCTTTCTTTTTTCTCTTATTTCTTTCTTTTTTACTGTTTTGCATTTGTCTTCAATTGTTCATATTTATGTCTTTAATATACTGCATTTCTTTCCAGTGATCTGGCCGACGAAGGCAGTGGCGACAGCCGAAACGTTCAAATATTAGATCACTATTACTTTGTACCAAACATTACTAGTCTGTATATTGAGGCATTCGACTATGTTGATTCTCTGTAACTGAAATTACTTGATATACATATTCATCCGAATATAAATTTCATATAATTCAAATGCAACTAACCTCTTGTGTGCCGTGAAATTATTTAATATTGTATGTACGTGGAGTTGCAATACTCCTTTTCACTGGCACCGCGATTACTATAGCCAAGTGCAGGATATTACACTATAACTATTGGTATAGATTTCAAAAATAGGGCTGTGTCAGGAAGGCCAAAACTGGCTGGGTCCTTAAGGGGTTAAAAAAGTTCACGTTAGACTAGTGGTTTAATATGATGTGAAACTAGTCTTACAAATGTAAATACTCCTTCAGTGTCACTTTGGCTAGTTTCACACAACATAAAAAGGATGCTGAAAAATGTGTGAATATTTTAAAGGAAATACAGGCAGTCCCCGACTTACGTCTGTCCCCTAGTTACGAACGGGGACCGGAACGACGCAAACCAGGGACAGCTGAAAGCGTCCAGGCGCTGCTGTGGCCTAGGCGCTGTCAGCGATCTTCGCAGCTGCATGTGACTCCTGAGAGCGCATCCAGCTGATTCTCCGTTCCCCGTCAGCGTCCGGGCACTGCCATGATCCAGGCACCGGTGGGGATCGCTTCGGCTGTATGCGACTCCTCCCGGAGCACATAGAGCCGAAGCCTCTATTGCGGAGCAGAAAGCGAGCGCTCCCTGCTCCGCAATAGAGCTCCGGAAGGCCGCAAGCAGACATGCGACCTTCTGGAGTCTCTGGCACATTCAGTGCGCGATGTCATCACGCTGTCTGCGCGGCCTGATGATCTCACCGGCCTGCGCCAGAAGACTGAGAGCGGAGCCGCAGGTAAGCCTCGGAGCAGCGGGGGACATACCTGCCTATAGCTACCTATGGGGGACATACCTGCTTATACCTATCTATGGGGGACATACCTGCCTATACCTACCTATGAGGGACATATACCTGCCTATGGGGGACATACCTGCCTATTACCTGCTAGGAGGGCATATACCTGCCTTTGGGGGACTTACCTGCCTATACCTGCTATGGGGACCTATACCTGCTTATACCTGCTATGAGGTACCTATACCTGCCTATGAGGGGACATATACCTGCCTATAGCTGCTATGGAGGACATATACCTGCTATGGGAACATATACCTGCCTATCATTACACACCATTAGTGATGAGCGATTGTGTCAACTATCGTTATCGATTCGATAGTCGATATCGGCAATTATCATGACGATATCCGATAGTCAATAAAAGATTATCGCCGATGACCATTAAAGTCTATGGGAGAGGAACAACACCTTCAGTCTTACACCCAAACAGGGCTGGAGAAGCTGGAATTAACATCCACAACAGAAAACTGGATACGTGCTACATCTTAGGCAAGACAATTAGGCAACAAGAGTCACAGAAAAAGAGTCACAGACCATTCACTATCCCTGTCTTCTACCACAGCATGACCCTTAAACCTGCATGACCCACAAATTAAAAAGTGCCAGAAGGCAGTATTATTTGAACCATCATTTTACTTGAACTGGACATTTACTATCCCTGTCCTGGAACGCAGCATGACCCTCAAACCTGCATGACCCACAGATTAAAAAGTGCCTGAAAAAGGAGTCTTTGAACCACCATCGTAGTTGAACTGGACATTGACATTTGTGGCCGTGACTGGGAGGATGAGGAGGTAAGACTGCTGGATGCAGGTTGCATTAACCACTGAAGAACAGATTGGCGACGCTGTTCGTTACTGAGATTCACAGGGCCCTGACCCAGCGATGACAGGCCTGAGGGTCCTGCAACTGACCATCCGTTGGCTTGCGTGGTCGCCAGCACTGGAAGGAGCACCTTCTCTCGTACCTCTACCTCCATGTCCTACACCCCTCTTTGCTCGCTTACCACCTGCATTTTGCTCCATGTTCAGAAAGATAGAAATGTAAAAAGGTATGGAAGAGTTTTAGACAGACGGCAAATCACAGCTATTCTTAAATCCCTCTAATTTCTTACAGCCAACTAGGATTAGAAACAGAATTGTTTCTAGCGAATACCTGTGAAATGCGGTCTGGTGGAAGAACCGCAACACAAAATCAACAGTGTTCTTCCTTGAGTCCCAGGGATTTACAACTGCCCAGTATGACTAGGAATTGATAGCTTTCAACAAACTATCATACAAGTGCGCTATCTGCGCCAAACTGAGATTCACCGAGCGTAATAAAACTATTCAAAAGTTACACAGGTGAGAAATTGCATTTTTTGCAGAAATGACACATGAGAACAGTTACTAGAAAAGTTCTGTATCCTAATGTAAGTACAAGGTGGCTCTTTGAACAAAACTGGGCTGCGCCAAAGTGAAAAACAGCTATTTAAAAGTTAAACGGATAAGAAAAGGTGGTTTTTGCACCAATGAAATACAACAGCAGTTACCACAAAATTTCTGTCTCCTAATGTAAGTACAAGGTGGCTCTTTGAACAAAACTGGGCTGCGCCAAAGTGAAATACAGCTATTTAAAAGTTATACGGATAAAAAGGTGGGTTTTGCACCAATGGAATACACCTGCAGTTACTAGAAAATTTCTGTATCCTAAAGTAAGTACAAGGTGGCTCTTTGAACAAAACTTGGCTGTGCCAAAGTGAAAAACAGCTATTTAAAAGTTATACGGATAAAAAGGTGGGTTTTGCACCAATGGAATACACCTGCAGTTACTAGAAAATTTCTGTATCCTAAAGTAAGTACAAGGTGGCTCTTTGAACAAAACTTGGCTGCGCCAAAGTGAAAAACAGCTATTTAAAAGTTATAGGGATAAAAAAGGTGGGTTTTGCACCAATGAAATACACCTGCAGTTACTAGAAAATTTCTATATCCTAATACAAGTACAAGGTGGCTCTTTGAACAAAACTGGGCTGCGCCAAAGTGAAAAAAAGTTATTTAAAAGTTATACGGATAAGAAAAGGTAGGTTTTGCACCAATGAAATACACCAGCAGTTACTAGAGAATTTCTGTATCCTAATGTAAGTACAAGATGGCTCTTCGAACAAAACTGGGCTGCGCCAAAGCGGAATAACAGCTATTTAAAATTTATACGGATAAGAAAAGGTGGTTTTTGCACCAATGAAATACACCAGCAGTTACTAGAAAATTTCTGTATCCTAATGTAAGTACAAGGTGGCTCTTTGTAGAAAACTGGGCTGCACAAAATAAAAGGTACAATTTCACCTCAGTTCCGAGGTGTGCTGGGAAAAAAGTGGTAAAAAAAATGGCATTTCAATGCAGGTTCAAAGCAGTGTCTGGGCTGCACAATATACACCCTCCTTTCAAAAGCCTGCCTGCCTGTCTGTCTGTGTTCGTCCGCACCCCTCCCCCTCCTCCCGCATCTGTACAGCGCTAGATGCTTCTTTAAAAGTCTCTGTCTAACTAACTAAGAACTGAAATTCTCTAATCTACCTATATTCTAATGTTCACAGCTAAAAGCATAGTTGTCTGTATGAATAAAGAGAAGAACTGTGTCTCTGAGCTGAGCTGTATTGAGAGAGACCTAGCACACATCCTGCTCTAGTGAGAGACACTGAAACACTGATGATGAACAGGAAACGCTGTTCTATGCAAAACGAGGTCATGTGATCTTTCCAACCAATGGCAACCGTACACATCACAGTCATGACGTCGCACACCCAGCTCACCCTGCTCTATGCTCTAAGCTGATTTGCTGGCTGCCAAAATGACAGGAAGCGCCGAAAATGGCGCGATAGTAATAGATTGCAGATTGTCACCTCAAATATCGCGTGATCGGAAATTTCCGATCAGCCTAAAAATCGTGCAGATTTCAACTTTGTCGATTATAATCGCTCATCCCTACACACCATACATATACACCATACCATTTTAAAGTGGTTTACTTGTTTCAGCAGGAAACCACCTGGATTTGCCGATAAACAGTCATAAATGTGTAGTTACGTACAGTTGTAGTGCATCACGCCTCCAGCACGCCCCCCATCTCAGGCTCATTACAAAGTGTGGTCTGTAATGCGCCTAATATTGGAGTGCGTCTGATTGAAAATATAGGAACAGGGCCAGAGTTCTGGCGCAGCCTCGTACATACCTGTCGCCCCAGATGTGTAATTGGATCATTTTTTTTTTTACAAGGCCCTTTGACTTTCCATTGTAAAATTGTTGTGCATAAAATCATTTATGCACCATGAAGTGACATGCATTTCGGTAGATTATTTTAGGGCGTATTGCGGGATGTACCGTAAGCACCACAATACGCCGGGTGTTTTAGAAGTATGTGCTGGCCAGCGCGTACTTTTAAAGCGCAGAGGGGCTGGCCCCATTAACTCTCATTATCAGTGGCTCTTACTTCTTTCTCCCGGCGTACAATACGCACGCATTGTATGTTGGGGGAGATGGACAAAATTTATAGCTCTCTATGGGAGCTATGAATTACCGTAATTGCTGTGTGCATCTCGAGCGTAATGCATTGCAATTTTTTAGAAACAGATTTCTATTGTGTGAAAGTAATAAAACATAAAGAACTATATAAAATGTATATCATTGCAATTGTACCGAACCACATAGTAAAGTTATCCAATCATTTACACTGCACAGCGAACGCTGTAAAATTGAAACCCAAAAAACAATGGCAAAACTGCGTTCCCCCTCCCCCCCATTTTCATTTTCCCTACTAAAAAAACTATGAAACACCTGTGCGCCCAAAATACACAATACACCCCTAGATAAGATCCATGAGGGGTACTTAATCCAAAATGGGGCGACTTCTTGAAGACTTCACCTGTTCTGCTAATTTGAGGGCTTTGCAAATGCGACATGGCACCTACCAAAATCTGTGTTATAAAAGCCAAATAGCACTCCCTCCCTCGAACGCCCAGCCATGTGCCCAAACAGCAATTTACACTGATATATAGGGTACTGCCGAACTTGGAAGAAATTGCATAACAAAATTTGGGGTATTTTTTTTCCAGGATTCTTTGTAAAAATTAAAAATTTTCAGCTAAAATTGCAGATTGTTGGAATTTTTTATTTTTTTTCATTTTCACAGCCTAATGCTAAAAAAATTGTGAAACATGTGTTGGGTCGATATCCTACCTACATCCCCAGATATATTCCTTAAGGGGTGTGGTTTCCAATAAGGGGTCTTTTTAGGGGTGTATATTAAAGAGGTTGTCTCATTACAAGAATTGCTTTTTATATTAAAGATTTTGCAAAAACAAGTCACTTTGCAATATGTGTCCATTAACATTGTCCTGCCCATTCCTAGATATCCCCTCTTGTATGGGCTGCATCAGCTCCTCAGGACGCTATAGCTACAGACCTGTTCAATCTCTCCTGATAGGCTGTCAGCGCAGGTCGCTATAGCTATAGACCTGGTGTCCTCAGCAGCTCGTCACCACAGGCCAGTAGAAGCCAGTAAACACATCCCTGAATTCAAAAATGAAACTGAGAAAACAGGACTGAAGTAAGATGATTCCATGTAGTGAGACAACCCCTTTAAGTTTTAGCACCTTACGGTCTGCAAACCTGAATCCACGCCAAATTAAAATCGTATTCAAAATGAAACCCCAAAGTCCTACTCTAAGGCTTGTAGTTGAGCCAAATAGCGCACTAGGGCCACATATGGGATATCTCTGGAAATGCTAGAAGCTGGGGAATCGATGTTGAGTTTCATTTACCTGGTCACATGTACTTTGTTCCAGTAAATAATGGATAAAAATTGAAAATCTGCAATAAAAGTAAAATTTTGAAATTTCACCTCCACTTTGCTTTAATTCCTCTGAAACACCTAATTGGTTAATAAACTTCAAAGCCACGTCAGAACTGGACTGGTCCCTAAAAATGTATATTGCAAATTTTCTTGAAAATGTAAAAAATTACTACTAAATTTCTAAGCCCTCTAATGTCATAAGAAAATAAAGAAATTAAAAAAATTATGTCAACCTACAGGTAGATGCTAGTTATAAACTATTTTGAGTGGAATTACTTTCTTTATTACACACAGAAATTTTTGAAGATTGAAAATGGTACATTTTTCAAATTTTTCACAATATTTTGATATTTTTCACAAATGAACAAAGAGACACATGTGAGCTTTCAAAAATGAGGCTCTGTCAGAAAGGCCAAAACTGGCTGCAGTGGTTAGGGGTTAAAAATCATACAATGTGATTTTAAGAATTTTATTTTTAGATTATGTCTCTCACAGTTGAAGTGTACCTATGATAAAAATTACAGACCTCTCCATTCTTTGTAGATGGGTAAACTTGCAAAATGCCAGTGTATCAAATACTGTACTTATTTTCCCCACTGTACACCAGTATTTTGCTGCAAATTGTGTCAGAATTCTGGCACAATTGCTATAGTAATCTTTTCTCTATGTATTTAAGTACATGTGCTTTATAGTATTTTTATATGATGTCACGTGATTTAATTCCACTTTCAAATCAGATAATTTGTAATGTGAAATAAATACCACAAAAACAACATAGCACACAATTACATGCACATTTGTTTTAGGCAGAAAAAAAACAATGGAGCTCTAAGGAGTAAAAAAAATACCACAAACTGCCTGATATAACCCCATACCTATAGCCTGCTAACACATTGACTACACAGGAAATCTTTGGGGTTTTTTTGTTTTTTTTTTCAGAGTCAACTCTTATTTTAGTACAGCCGTATTCATTTGAAAATCCCTAGAAGACTTCCACAAAGAGGGGAGATCTCCCGGATTCTCAGGAGAGCTAGTAAGTCTCTCGAAGTTGGTGACTCTTTATATAGTAGTGGCAGAGAACCATTTCTTGGGCAGGCGATTACCCAGGGCACAGGTACATTGAAAGGGAGAAGGGCACAATGGTCAGTTGACAACCTGCCCACTCCAAGAAACAACCCTGTTAAACAGCAGGATTTTTTTTAACCCTCAGTGAGTTTAAATAGACCTAAAGGACATTTTTCATGTGACTTGTCACCAATGGTCCTGAAGGTGTAATAACACAGTAAAACACCATGGAGGAGGAGCATTGCCTGTGGTACCAGGAAGAAGGGGAAGGAGGGTGCAAGGAGATCAGTGAGGGTGGTTAGAGCACCAGTCTATATGTTAGGAAAATGGGCTACAGCATATGCAAACTATCTATGAGAGGAGGGGGCTACAACAGCAGTATAGATCTGTGAAAAGAGGGGGTTACAGCAACAGTCTATGTGAGGAAGGACCATGAGTAGTGGACTGTATGTGAGAGAGGAGGACCAGAGCAGCAGTCTATATGTGAGAGAGGAGGACCTGAGCAGCAGTCTGTATGTGAGAGAGGAGGACCAGAGCAGCAGTCTGTATGTGAGAGAGGAGGCCCAGAGCAGCAGTCTATATGTGAGAGAGAAGGACCATAGCTGACTGTATGTGAGAAAGGAGAACCAGAGCAGAAGTCTATGTGAGAGAGGAGGACCAGAGGAGCGATCTATATGTGATAGAGGAGGATGGGAGCAGAGGTCTGTATGTGAGAGATGAGGGGGCGATGAGTAATGTTCTATATGTGAGAGAGGAGTACCAGAACAGCAGTCTATCTATGAGAGAGGACAGAGCAGAAGACTGTATGTGAGAGAGCATGGGTCTATGAGCCCACTTTCAAGGTGAAGGTAAGGGTAATATGGGGTGGTAGGTGGAGGTGGGAGGCCATGGGGTGATTGGTGAAGGTGAAAGGTAGAGGTGAGGGAGTTACGGGATGGTAGGTGGAGGTGGCAAGCTACAGAGTGGTAGGTGGAGGTTAGGGATCTTTGGTGTGATAGATGAAGCTAAAGGGGCTATAGAGTGATTGGTAGGGGTGATCGTTGGAGGTAAAGGGGCTATGGGGTGGTAGTTGGAGGTAGGAGGCTATGGGGTGATAGGTGGTAGGGCATATAGAGTGATAGGTGGAAGTGGGGCTATAGAGTGATGTGGAGGTGGTAGGGGTGCTAGGTGGAGGGCTATGGGGTGATAGGTGGTGGGTGGCTTATGGGATGGGAGGTGGGGGTTGTATTTTGTGTTAGCACTAGGTTATATAACACAATGGTAGGCCACAGTGGTGGTAGAGGGGGTACCGGCCTGTCCACCTCGGGATTATATTGTTCAGTCTGCAGCCCAAGTAGATTAGGGGCAGCCATGACCTTCATGGGGTGCAGGGATGAGTTTAGTACAGACATGTTTTTTGTAGTGTCTATTATTTTACACATTTCCTCCTTTGGACTACGCTGGATTCATTGGACTATGTCAGACCAGCATTGGATCCATTTCTTTAATAAAATGATCAACGACTGCTGGTGTTGGGGAGTGTTTATTTAAATAAAGTGTTTTTGCTGTTTCTGTTTTTTTAGTTATTTCATTCCAGTGTTAGTAATGGATCTGATAGACACCTTTCAATTGCTGTCACTGTTACTCGTTATCAGCCAGCAGTGGTTTTTGTCACCCCAAGGCTGACACTAACACCCTATCCCTTTTATCCCAGTACCCAACCCACCAGGGGCACTGATAAGAGCTGGGTTACCATCAGAAGCGGACCCTTTCATGTGACGGTCTGCTTCTGCTAAGGCAAACAGGCTGGTATTTTAACATCAATATACAAAGAACAAATAATACCACACATATCACTACTATATAGTGACTGATACCACTTTACTGTTACTCATCAAGTTAATATGCCAAGACCAATACTACCAATAGCAACAATATACAGTACTCACAGAAAAGTTAGGGATATTTGGCTTCTAGATTCAATTGATGGAAAACATAAGAAATTCAATATTTCAATGCAATAGGCCATTTAAGTCGTATCATGCAATGTTGATTTTCTCAAACAATTTAATGAAACAAAAGCCAACAACAATGGGTATACACTATCAAAAAATGTCAATGTCTCAATAACATTTCATTTGGCCTAGAGCATCAATTACGGCTTGATAACTACATCTCATGCTGTTCACAAGTTGAGTTACTGACTGCTGAGGCGTAGCATCCAACTGCTCTTGAAGGACATCCCTCAGGTCATTGAGGTTTGAGAATACAGAGTTACGAGCTTCTACACTGCGACTAGCTGATGCCAGCCACAGTTTTCCAAGGGGGTTTGGGTCTCTAGAAAGTGCAGGCCACTCCATTGAGGTACCCCAGTCTCCAACAGCCATTTCCTCATGAGCTGGAGCATTGTCATTCATGAAGATGAAATTAGCCCTTTGTTGTTCATGCTGAGGCACAATGACTGGATTAATGATGTTATTCAAGTAGTAGTGGCTTGTCACTGTACCATTCACAAAATGTAGGGCAGTTCTGTATTGACTAGACACACCTGCCCACAGCATAGCACTCTCCTTGACATCTCCAACATCATTGGCAGCTATCATTTATGCTCAGAGTGAATCAACTTTCATCACTGAACATCACTGAGGACCACCGGTCCCTTGTCCAGCATAGATGCTCCCTGGCCCATGCAAAACGATTATGCCTGTGCCTGGTGGTGTGGTTAGGTACCCTTGCCGGTCATCTAGCATGCAGACTATGCTGATGTGAACGGTTATGAATGGTCTGTCGTGACACTTGGTTGCTTCTCACCTTCTCCTCTTAAACGTGTCTGGAGTTGTGTGGAAATTATCACCTGGTTCTGCAGGGCAGTGCTTACAAAGAACTGGTCATCAGTGTGTGATGTAGCCAAAGGACGCCACTTCTTTACTTTTCTGTGACTCTTCCAGTGTCTCTAGCTCTGTTGCAAACTGCTGATGACACACTGTTACACTCTAAACTGAGTGGCCACTTCCATCTGAGATCATCCTGCTTGAAGCCTCGCAATGGCAAGGTACTGTTGATCAATTGTAAGGTGTTGGCTTGGTCTCATGATGTCAAAATGTGAACAGTATGATGAGGAGGACTGTTTAAATTCCAATTCAAATTGATCCCCTAAATTTATTTAGTTGTTTATTCAGCAAGTTGTGCAAAAAGTACTGAAATATTGAACAGTTAGACATGTGCATTCTAAAGTAAAGAGATGGCCTCAGTTAGTGCATTTAAAAAATGTTCAAGCACTTTTGGGCCTTGTGTATGAAAACTGTCTAGGTCTAAGACTTTCTTTGTTGCCCATAGCAACCAATCAGACCTCCCCTTTCATTTTTTGTGAACACTGTATGAAGTGAAAGGGGAGCTCAGATTGGCTGCTATGGGCAATAAAGAAAGTCTTACATCTAGCCAATTTTCATATATTGCAGCTCACTTCTTTCCTATACTCCCACTATATTGCAATACGAAATAATGATAAAGGAATGCTTTTTTAGACCTTTCCCAATGTGTATTATACATACTTATTATACATTACTTACAATAGGTAAGTAATAAATTACATTAAAAAAGGGCACAATGTTTGTTTGTCAAAATAAAGTTACTAAAATAAAACACAAAATATATGTACTCCAATGTGGTATGTGTAGAAACCACAACATGTCCTGCAAATAACAAAATCCCATTGGTGCAAAAAACAAAAAAAAGGTAAGGTAAATATTTCCCCCCTTTACCCACCCCCCACCTCACGTCTATACAAACTCCTCATCCATAGATCCCTAAATGGTAATAATGATACATGTGGTGCCCCACACAGTAATTGTACCTCCAAACAGTTGAAGTGCCCTCAGTGCCCTATTTGTACCACCAGTGGGTAAGTAAGTAGACCTCCAATATAATAGGAACACACTCCACATTTTTGGAAGCCCCCCTCAAAAAAAAATAAAAAAATAGGCAGGCAGAGAGGTAGACATACCTGTTAGGTTGTTTAGCCCTCCAAAATAAATACGGCAAATAAGTAGGCAGACTTTTCCTATTAAGTAAGTAAAATCCCCGTTAGGTAACCAGTAAGCCAGCATTATGCAAGTCAGTTATATAAGAAGGTGGATAGGCTCTCCATAAGTTAGCTAGGTAGGGGCCCTAGTAGGTAGGTAAATAGAGACTCCCCAATAGGTAAGTAGCCCCCCAGTAGATAGGTAGATATACAGGTCCCTCAGTAAGTAGATAGCTACCTACACCAGTAGGCAGGTAAGTATATAGGTCCTCCCAGTAGATAGCTAGGTATATAGTGCCCTTCAGTAGGTAGTCATGTATATAAAGCCCCTCCCAGTTGGTAGGTGTGAATAAAGAGCCCCACCAAGTACATAGGGCCCCCCAGTAGGTAGCTAGGTATATAGGGACCCAGTAGGTAGCTAGGTATATAGGGCCCCTTCAGTAGGGAGCTCGGGATATAGGGCCCCTTTAGTAGTTAGCTAGGTATAAAGCCCCTCCCAGTAGATAGCCAGGTATACAGGGCCCTTTCAATAGTTAGATAGGTATAGATGGCCACTTCAGTAGATACCGGTGTGTATAGGGCCTACCAGTAGTTAGTAGTTAGTCGAGGATACACATACAATTGAGATACACAGCATATCTCTCTCTCTCTATCTCTCTCTGTCTTCCTACTATACTCACATAATACAAAGCTGCTCTTGCTTAGTTATGTGAACTAAGGGCCTGCAACTTTTGGACGCAGTCTCTTTAGTAACACAGCTCATGGCTCTCTATTACTGGGAAAAACCCCGGTTCAGCACTTCCCCCTACATCACAGCTTCCAAATCCCCGCCATCCAAATGACACATGAGCCTATCACCATGTTTTTTAGATTTTAGACACACTCTTCTTCAGGCCCACGCTCATAAAGCCTCTGATCTTAGAAACTTCTTTCTCCAGTTTAGGCACACACTTTCTCTGTAAAGGCCTGTTTTTCAGTGACATGCCTGCGGGCAAGGGGGAAACCCCACTCTTTTCCCCCACAGGGTACTCTTTCAGGCCCCAAAAGCTTTATTTAGCGCTGATTAAAACCAGTAAAAAGTGGTTTTTGGGGGAAAGGAAACACAATAAAAGCAGGTGTACCGTTTGATGGTTAAAAAAATTGGCCCTTTTTGGTGGGGTGCTGAGAAATTTTAGTCGACCAAAGGAAAAAGAATTAAAGAAACAGCAACTTTTTAGGTCCCTTGGGGAGGCTTTACTCTTGGCTCTAACTTCAGGACATCCAGTTAAAGATTATACACACCCTTTTAAGGGTTTCACTATTTCTCTACCAAAAGGGTTCTTTCAGATATATGATACAGCCAAACAAGAATTGCCTGCCCACATTTCTCTGGCGATCTTCCAGGCCGAGCTGATGTACATTTTATTAGGTGTAAGGGTTCCCCGTTCCCCTAGGAATCCTGGATTCGATGTATGGCTAAAAAGGGGTAGCACCTTTAAAACACGGAATTTCAGGTTCCAATGTAATGCAATTTATGGGTAAAAAGTAGTGAAGGGGAGTAGTGGTCATTTTGGGGGCATTCAATTTTAAAAGAAGGGCGACAACAGCAGCTCCTGGAAAACTTCAGGCTTTTACTCACTGCACACTTCTTTGTGGACATTACACTTGTTTTTATCAATCTGAAACTTCTCTGGGCATGGCACATCACATTAACACTGTATTCTCCAGAAACAACACCTTCATGAGCGACTATTCCCGAAAACCTCATCTGATCCAGTCTAGCTGTGCTGGTACCTGGTCCTGACCCTGCCCCAGCCCAGCCATGCAGGATGCTGGAGACTGGTGACTCATGACACTCTGTGTACTATAATGGTTCTTTGCTCCTTCAGCAGACCTCCAATCTGCCCATCTGTTAATCTGTT
The DNA here is from genome assembly GCA_025379985.1 of Phyllomedusa bahiana. Classification (NCBI taxonomy): domain Eukaryota; kingdom Metazoa; phylum Chordata; class Amphibia; order Anura; family Hylidae; genus Phyllomedusa; species Phyllomedusa bahiana. The sequence continues at coordinate 28,781 of JAODAL010013848.1, forward strand.
GTCTGGACCACTCCTACTTTCTTTCTGTCTGTCACTGTTATCTTTCTCCTTCTATCAGTGCCTTCTGTTTTCCGGTGTTTCTTTGCTGTTCCTCCTTTTACTGTTCTGTGGTATTACTGTAAGTGGGGTTGATGTCCTCAGCCCCAGCCTGCTCTGACTATCGCCGGCTGATAGGTTCCCATTTTCTTTGCTGCACCCAACTTCTAACTACATACACAACCCAGAATAAAACACAGAACTGAGTGCAGAGCTGACAGGCTGTACTATTTAACTTTTGGTTCTTTCCCTCTCAGCTCTCCGATCGGCTGCTGCACCAGCACTGTCTCCCCACTCTAAGTAAGATTTGTAAACCCCTTCAAAACAAGCCAATGACTGAGCACTTTCACTCCCTGAACTGTAGGGACAATTAATCTCTTCCTAAACCTCCAGTAGCCCAGAACTAACCGAAACTCCTGAGCACATTATGGCACACACATCACTACTTAACTTATACCTATTATTACATCACTATAGAGCATACTTGCCAACTCTCCCGTTTTTGGCGGGGGGGTCCCGCTATTTGGGGTGGCCCCCCCCCCGCCCTCCCGGCAGAGTGGCAAACCCTTCCCGCCCCCACAGGCAGGGGGGCCTCTTTAAAATGACCCGCGGCGCCAAGTAGCGTAGTGCGCTACCTGGCGCCGGGGTCCGTTCCTCCCAACAGGCTGTGAAGGGGCCGCAGCTGCCAGCTTCACCCGCCCGGAGTTTCGCTGTGCAGGAGGAGGCAGAGGGATCGTTCCCCTCCCCCCTTCTCCCCCTGTATGTCCGGCCCCTGTGGCACGCCTAAACGGGGCAGCGGTCGCAGGGAAGTGACGCGCGGCTGCACCAGTCCCCCTGCCCGCTGAGGAGATCGTCGGGAGCTGGCAGGCGCAGGAGCCTGGTGATGTGAGTATTTTATTATTTATTATTATAGCTGTACCGGGCTACAATGTACCTGGCAACAGAGGGGGCAATTACCTGGCAACAGAGGGGGAAACTACCTGGCAACAGAGGGGGAAACTACCTGGCAACAGAGGGGGCACTACCTGGCAACAGAGGGGGCCCTACCTGGCAACAGAGGGGGCAACAACCAGGCAACAGAGGGGGCAACTACCTGGAAACATAGGGGGCAACTACCTGGCAACAAGGGGCAATTTACCTGGCTACAATGGGTGCACTACCTCTACAATGGGGGCACTACCTGGCAACAATGGGGGCACTACCTGGCAACAGAGGGGGCCCAACTACCTGGCAACAATGGGGGCAACTACCTGGCTACAATGGGGGCAACTACCTGGCAACAATGGGGGCACTACCTGGCAACAGAGGGGCGAACTACCTGGAAACAGAGGGGCAACTACCTGCAACAGAGGGGGCAACTACCTGGCACAATGGGGGCACTACCTGGCAACAGAGGGGGCAACTACCTGGCAACAGAGGGGGGCACCTACCTGGCTACAATGGGGGCACTACCTGGCAACAGAGGGGGAAACTACCTGGCAACAGAGGGGGAAACTACCTGGCAACAGAGGGGGCACTACCTGGCTACAATGGGGGCAACTACCTGGCTACAATGGGGGCAACTACCTGGCAACAGAGGGGGCAACTACCTGGCTACAATGGGGGCACTACCTGGCAACAATGGGGGCACTTCCTGGCAACAAAGGGGGCACTACCTGGCAACAATGGGGGCACTACCTGGCAACAGAAGGGACACTACCTGGCAACAAGGGGGGCACTACCGGGCAACAATGGGGGCAACTACCTGGCAACAATGGGGGCACTACCTGGCAACAGAGGGGGAAATTACCTGGCAACAGAGGGGGAAACTACCTGGCAACAGTGGGGGAAACTACCAGTCAACAGAGGGGGAAACTACCTGGCTACAATGGGGGCAACTACCTGGCTACAATGGGGCAACTACCTGGCAACAGAGGGGGCAACACCTGGCAACAGAGGGGCCACTACCGGCAACAAGGGGCAACTACCTGGCAAAATGGGGCACTACCTTGCTACAAGGGGGCACTACCTGGCTAAAAAATGGGGCACTACCTGGCAACAATGGGGGTACTACCTGGCAACAATGGGGGTACTACCTAGCTACAATGGGGGCACTACCTAGCTACAATGGAGGCACTACCTGGCAACAGAGGGGGCACTACCTGGCAACAAAGGGGGCACTACCTGGCAACAAGGGGGCATTTCCGGGCAACACAGGGGGCACTACCTCGCAACCCTGGGGGCAACTACCTGGCAACAGAAGGGGCACTACCTGGCAACAGAAGGGGCACTACCTGGCAACAATGGGGGCAACTACCTGGCAACAGTGGGGGCACTACCTGGCAACAGCGGGGGCACTACCTGGCAACAATGGGGGCACTACCTGGCAACAATGGGGGCACTACCTGGCAACAATGGGGGCATCTCCCTTTGGCAAACAATGGGGCATCTACCTGGCAAACAATGGGGGGCATCTACCTGGCAAAAAAATGGGGGCATCTACCTGGCAAACTATGGGGCATCTACCTGGCAACAGAGGGGGCACTACCTGGCAACAAGGGGCACTACCTGGCAAACAATGGGGCACTACCTGGCAACAGAAGGGACACTACCTGGCAACAAAGGGGGCACTACCTGGCAAACAACGGGGGCACTACCTGGCAAACAAAGGGGGCACTACCTGGCAACAATGGAGGCACTACCTGGCAACAGAGGGGGCACTTCCTGGCAACAGAGGGGGCACTACCTGGCAACAATGGGGGCAACTACCTGGCAACAGAAGGGACACTACCTGGCAACAGAAGGGGCACTACCTGGCAACAGAAGGGGCACTACCTGGCAACAGAAGGGGCACTACCTGCAACAAGGGGCAACTACCTGGAAAACAGTGGGGCACAACCTGGAAAACACAGGGGGGCACTACCGGCCAACAGAGGGGGCACTACCTGGCAAACAATGGGGCAACTACCTGGCAAACAATGGGGGCACTACCTGGCAAACAATGGGGGCATCTACCTGGCAAAAGAGGGGGCACTACCTGGCAAAAAGGGGGCACTACCTGGCAAAAAAATGGGCACATACCGGGCAACAATGGGGGCACTACCTGGCAACAATGGGGGCACTACCTGGCAACAATGGGGGCATCTACCTGGAAAACAAGGGGGCACTACCTGGCAAAAAAAGGGGGCACTACCGGGGCAAACAAAGGGGCACTACCTGGCAACAGAGGGGCACTACCTGGCAAACAATGGGGGCATCTACCTGGCAACAGAGGGGGCACTTCTTTGCAACAGAGGGGGCACTACCTGGCAACAGAGGGGGCACTACCTGGCAAACAATGGGGCCAAAACATGGCAAAAAGGGGGGGCAACACCCTGGCAAACAATGGTGGCATCTACCTGGCAACAGAGGGGGCACTAGCTGGCAAACAAAGGGGGCACTAGCTGGCAAACAAAGGGGGCACTAGCTGGCAAACAAAGGGGGCACTAGCTGGCAAACAAAGGGGGCAACAACCTGGCAACAGAGGGGGCACTACCTGGCAACAATGGGGGCACTACCTGGCAACAATGGGGGCACTACCTGCAACAGAGTGGGCACTACCGGGCAAACAATGGGGGCACTACCTGGGCAAACAATGGGGGCATCTACCTGGAAAACAAGGGGCACACCTGGCAACAGAGGGGGCACTACCTGGCTACAAAAGGGGGCACTACCTGGCAAACAATGGGGCACAACCTGGCAAACAAGGGGGGCACTACCCTGGCAACAGGGGGTGGAAAAAGGGGCACTACCTGGCAAACAAAGGGGCACTACCTGGCAAAAAAAGGGGCACCTACCTGAAAACAAAGGGGCACCTACCTGGCAACAAAGGGGGCACCTACCTGGCAACAAAGGGGGGCACCTACCTGGCAAAAAAGGGGCACTACCTGGAAAACAAGGGGCAACACCTGGCAACAGAGGGGGCACTACCTGGCAAAAAGGGGCACTACCTGGCAAAATGGGGGCACTACCTGGCAACAAAGGGGCACACCTGGCAAACAAGGGGCACACCTGGCAAAAGGGGCAACTACCTGGCAACAGAGGGGGCACTACCGGGCAAACAATGGGGGCATCACCTGGCAACAAAGGGGGCACTACCTGGCAAACAAAGGGGGCACTACCTGGCAAACAAAGGGGCACTACCTCGCAACAGTGGGGCCACTACCTGCCAACACTGGGGGCTCTACCTGGAAACAGGGGGTGCACTACCTGGCAACAAAGGGGGCACTACCTGGCAAACAATGGGGGCACACCTGGCAACAAAGGGGGCACTACAGGCAAACAATGGTGGCATCTACCTGGCAACAGAGGGGGCCACTACCTGGCAAACAATGGGGGCATCTACCTGGCAACAAAGGGGGCACTACCTTGCAAACAGAGGGGGGCACTACCTGCAAACAAAGGGGGCACTACTGGCAAACAAAGGGGCCCCTACCTGGCAAACAAATTGGGGGCACCTACCTGGCAACAAAGGGGGCACCTACCTGGCTAACAAAGGGGGGCACAACCTGGCTAACAAAGGGGGGCACCTACCGGGCTAACAAAGGGGGGAACCTACCTGGCTAACAAAGGGGGAATCTACCTGGCTAACAAAGGGGGGCATCTACCTGGCAAAAATTTTTGGGCTCTCCCTGACTACAGATGGGGCTCAACTGGCTAAAAGGGGCATCTACCTGCCTGTAAGGGGCACTACCTGGTTAAAGGGGGGTTACTACCTGGCTATAAGGGCATCTACCTGGCTTTCTTCCAAAGCCGTTATGCAGTTAGGTAGAGTGGGTGTGGCTTTTTGAAGGGCGTGGCACAACAAGATGGGCGTGTCCATGCAAATTTTTGCGCGCCGCCCACTATAATCTCCTGCTTTTTCATTTTCAAAAGTTGGCAACTATGCTATAGAGTCATATACAGTTACACTCCCTTACAAACATTTGTACCATTCTTCTTACAGACAGTTCCCTTCAATTGCCTTCAATCTTTTTATGTCTGTCGCTCTCAATCTCTCTCTCTCTGTTCACTATTATTTCTTTTTGGTTCCTCTCTTAATTCTATGAGTACTTTTCCATCCATGTCCTGTGTTACTGACCTCTGCCTACCTCTGCTCCACCAATGACTGAAGGCAGTGAGACCCTCTATGCTGTAACAACTGTCAAAGCTAGTCGTTCTCAACTATTAGCAACAGCAACTGCAACTAACTGGGTGCTTAACATGATGCTTATATGCTTGCAGCCCCTTCCTTATTCTGCCCAGGGTCCCCTGGCAACTCATAATCAGCTGCAGGATGAATGTGGCACTACTGCTCAAAGCACCAGCACCCAAATAAAGAGCAAAGTCATTTATACAAAATATATACCTCTCTATATACGTATAATATACAGCTCTGGAAAAAATTAAGAGACCACTGCAGTTTTCTAAAAATCAGCATCTCTACATGTCTGACAGCCATTCCATTTCAGTGTCAGTTGAATTCCAACCAAAGTACACCTCATTCTACTCAATGTGCTTCTTCTGAATTAGGTGATCACCTGAACCAAATCTTTTTTAATGAAGGAAAGTATAAAAAACACTGCTGTGGTCTTCACAATCCTCTTGCAATAGGACAAGCTGGATGGAAAAACAAGTGCTAGCAATAGGCCAAAAGGAATTTGAATGAAAAAATCATGGTTATTCCACCAAATATTGATTTCTGAACTCCTCCTGACTTAAAACATTAGTCTTATTGGGTTTTTAAATAAATATGAACTTGTTTTCTTTTACATTATTTGAGGGCTGGACAGCACTGCTTCTTTTTATTATTTTGAAGATTTCTCATTTACTGCAAATAAATACAAAATGTTTTGCTTTGAATTTCAGAGACATGTCAGTAGTTTATAGAAATAAAATAACAATGTACATTGTTCTCCAAAAATTTACCATTGAAGAGAAAAATCTGAGAAACTGAAAATTTTGCAGTGGTCTCTTATTTTTTCCAGAGCTGTATAGTGAAATCTTCAAATGTCATTATCCTACACACATATAATTGAAGCCAGAAGTTTACATACACTATATAGAAGTACACATATACATGTTTTTCTCACTATGTGACATGAAATCAGAATAAACCTTACCTGTTTTAGGTCAATTAGGATTACCAAAATTATTATTACTTGCTAAATGCCAAAATAATGAGACAGATAATTTTAAGGCATTTTTATTACTTTCTGCAAAGTCAAAAGTTTACATACATTTCATTAGTATTTGGTAGCATTGCTTTTAAAATTTGTAACTTGGGTCAAACATTTTGGATATCCTTCCACAAGCTTCTCACAACAGTTGGTAGGAATTTTGGCCTACTCATCCTAACAAAACTGGTGTAACTGAGCCATGTTTGTAGGTCGCCTTGCTTGCACCTGCCTTTTTAGCTTTGCCCATAAATTTTCAATAGCATTGAGATCAGGGCTTTGTGATGGCCACTCCAAAGCATTAACTTGGTTATCCTTAAGCCACTTTGTAACCAGTTTGGCAGTATGCTTCATTTGGAAGACCCATTACCGCCCAAGCTTTAACTTCCTGGCTGATGTCTTGAGATGGTGCTTCAGTATTGCCACATAACATTCTGTCCTCATGATGCCATCTATTTTGTGAAGTGCACCAGTCCCTCCTGCAGCCAGGACAACCCCACAACATGATGCTGCCACCCCCGTGTTTCACAGTTGGGATGGTATTATTAGAATTCCAAGCTTCTCCCTTTTTCCTCCAAACATAACAATGGTCATTATGGCCAAACAATTTTAGTTTCGTCAGACCACTGGACATGTCTCCAAAAATGTAGGTCCTTTGTTTCTGTGTGCATTTGAAAACATTAAACTGGCTTTTATATGTTTCTTTTGGAGTAATGGCTTCTTCCTGGCAGAGTGGCCTTTCAGTGCATGTTGATACAGTACTCATTTCACTGTGGATAATGGTACAATCTTACCAGCTTCCATAAGCATCTTCACAAGGTCTTTTGCTCTTAGATAGATATGCACATGTCAGGCCAAAGCACATTCATCTCTGGGACACAGCGGTATGATGACTGGACATTCCCATCTTGTTTGTACTTGCATATAATTGTTTGTACAGATGAATGACACACCTTCAGGTATCTGGAAATTGCACCCAAGGATGATCCAAGTCCACAATTCTGTTCCAGATATCTTGGCTGATTTCTTTAGACTGTCCCATGATGTTACACACATAAGCAGTGTGCTTCTGGTGTGCATTAAAAAATCTATCCACATTTGTGTCTCTAATTAACTCAGATGTTGCCATTAAATCAGAAGCTTCCAAATACATGGCATCATCATATGGGCTGTCCCAAATTGTTTAAAGGTGTAGTAATCCTAGTATCCTAGGATTGCAGAAAGCAATAAAAATGCCTTAAAAATTCTCTCTCGCTCTCTTTATTCTGGCATTTGGCAAATATAAATAATTTTGGTAATCCTAATGGACCTAAAACGGGTAAACTTCTGGATTCAAGTGTATATGCAAGACCAGTTACAGAGTGGTTACATACTCTACAGACGAAGAGTGTACAAGTGATTGGATGCCTTTTTTAATTGTTAGTACACGGTTGGGACTAAATTATAAGAAAAGTAATCTAAAAAGTTTAAAAATGTAAAACAATAAAAAATTGTAGATTCAAAACACCTACTTCCTCAAAAAGTAGACTTCAGTGAAAGAAAACAGGCCTTCGCACAGGTCTGTAGATGGAAAAATAGCAACGCACAGTAAATTTTTAAAGCCCTTTTTTAAGTAATAAATATAGTAATAACTATATTAATTCAATATTGCTAAAAACATGCTAACCTTCAGGAATTGCAACATTAGGCAGTGCTTCCACCACAATAGGGCTTTGGGGTCCAGTGATAGATACAGCACTTGTGTTTTTAATCAGTATAGCTAGATATGATATAGCAAGGACCCTCATGCCGCCAGAAGAATGGAGGCCTGGAAAGGCACTAAGATGAAGGTAAAATTGCTTGATTGGAGTAAGTCCCCAACTGAAGTCAACTTGCTGTTGGTGGATTTGCCCCATACAGTTTTAATTAAAATTTGTGCTAAGAGTCTCAGATTTTTATATATATACTAGATGTAGCATTATTGCACTACGAAATAATTTAATGTCTCTTGGGGTCTGCAGAGTGCTGTTGATTCAAGTATGTGTGTTTACAGACACAGAACTTGTGTTATCACTATCTGAATACATTTCCTCTTCTGAACCAGTATAGGCATACAACTCTCAGAGCAAACAAATTAGTCAACTTTTTGATGTATTTCATTTTCATGTAACATTACTGTATAGGCCATAAAATATCAATCAGTAAGCACTTTATTATGAAAAAGAGATAAAAACACAGCTCAAATGCACAGAATGTAGAATGGTGTATTTCATTCTAGTATGGGGAAATCACGTGATCATGAGATCAGAGGGCACAGGTGTCCTGTAGTGTTTTTTTCACTTTATGACTGGTACAGAACTTAGAAACATAGTTTCTTTTCTCTTCTTTCACTGAACCAACTACTGAGATAGGAGAAACATACATAGCTCTGGGCTGTGTTTTGTAAATGTCATTTAATCACCTGATCATTGCTTTTTATGTGGACACCTTTTTGTTGTACGAGACTGGTGACTTATACTTAAAGAGGTTGTCCACCTCATAAGAAAAAGAAAGAAGCAACTCCCGGGCCGCCGGTAAAATAAAAAAAAAAATAAATAAATAGGCTCACCCTCCTTTAGTCCCTGGTTCCAGCGTCTAATCTCCCAGGTCTTCTGTGGACATGCCGTCACTTCTAAAAGCTGGTCACGTGTCTTTACTTACATCTCCATTCGCAGCTGCTTGGTTCCAAATGGTGATATAAATTAGTGGCACATTACCGCAGTAGCCAATCAGTGGCTATAGTGGTGATGCCCCATTCAGAAGTGACAGCATGTCAACAGAAGACCGGGGAGATGCAGCACTGGAATCGGAGACCGAAGAAAGGTGAGTATACGTTTTTGTTCTTTTACTGGGAGCCTGAGACTGCTGCTTTCATTTTTTATGAGGTGGACAACCCCTTTAAGATCGGTAGCTTGGGGAGCCTTTGGGACATATTAGGTCATCTTCAATCCAATGTAAAATCTGAGGCAAAAATTCCGAGGCAATACCTTGAATATCTGCCGGGGATTCTACTTTGCAGAGGCAGTTTTTGCCTCTGATTAGGACACGAGTTAGTCCCATTTCAGTGGTGCTAACCCATGTTATGCCAGCTCAAAGTGGAATTGAAGCGGTTTACTCTTCAAAGAATGGACAATTAATTTTTTCTCTGCACCACTGATTTGAAATTTGTGGTGTACAAAAGCAATGCTGTATTCAAATGAAAAGGACTCAGATTGCACATGGATTTTAACATGTAATCTGATGCAGAATCGGTGTTAAAATCTGTCCAGTGAACTAACCTCTAATAAGTTGTTTTTTTAAGCTATCATGTGATCAAGGACTGCTTACTGGTGTTTAAGGCCATTGGGTATCTCCAGCTGCTAAGTGCAACGAGTAATTTTTTACTTGCATCAGTACCATTTTAGTCTGATATGCTATTGTAAAGAGTATGCTTTGAAATAAAGTCCTCTACAGACTGCCATAAAATTGTGTGTTAGTGGTCAATAAGGGATTTACAACTTTATTTAATCCAGAAGGAGGTTCTAAGGCTATGCACAAATAAGGTAGCAGTTCCGCAGCAAAATCTGCATGCATTCTCTAAAATCTTTGCATTTTGTTCCTGCTTCATGTCAGGACATGATCAGGCAGTCTGGTAGGTACATGCGCACAAAAGCATGCTCACACATAGCTGCCAGTAGTCCTGAAATACCTGTGCGGCCATTGGTGGCTGCATGCTGTTGTGGTTTTGTGTGGTTGTACTGTAGTTACCAGACTGTCTGATCCTACCCTCCATATAGCTTTAAAAATCTCTTTTACATTTATCACGCTACAATTTTTGGTGCAGAAGCCAAGTCAAGAGTTTGCAACAAATCCGCCAACACTGTCTCAACACTGTCTAATTGGTTCCCTCTGACCATTCTACTGCTTTAATCTTGTAACATTCCACATTGTTCCAGATTATCAGACTTTTTTGTTTCCATGATTTATATGTTTGCATTGTTTGTAAAAATGACAGGAAAATATTGTGCTATTGTGTCTATTTTACGCCAAACTCAGCAGCAAAATGTTATTGTAAATGAGTGAGGATCAAAAGTTAATAAAAAAAAAGTTAAGTATGGGAGAGCTGCAAATAAAATGCAACTATGCAGTGCCAATGGATGCATCTGATGAAGCTATTGCCAAGTTCACTATTGCTTCACTGATAGCAACAATGATAGGATGTCACTGTCAGTGAGTTGATTTGATCCAGTACCCATAAAGAACTTGCTTCAAAACATGTTTTTTTCCCCCTTTGTCTATGCTGTGCTGTTATATGTATATAACGATAGCATCCATTTCTGTCAAATTTTGTCGGAAAAAATGCATGTTTTTCCAAACTTTTGTTGCTAATAAAGCATTTGTTTTAAATGAAGTCTAAAACCCTATTCACATAGCGTTTTGTCAGTATATTCATGGTATTTGTCACCATAACATAAAGTTTCTCGACACTGGGGCTGCAACAGGCCAAGAAATTTTATAAGGCAAATGTATTAGCATTGTTTATGTATCAGTCAGAAAAGCATGGAAACCATCAATGGGCTGCTAAAACACTATGTGAATGGGATCTAACAGATACAAGAGGAAATAGATAGGCTGTGGCATATTCATTAACCCACTGTACAGAACAGCACAGCTATTCTGCTTGTTTCTCTAATTGTTCAATGGCGTGTGATTTTCTGAATCAGAGAAAACTTTGGAAGGCTACCTTACAATGTGGATATTGGGCTCATCAGATCAACTACATAACAGAGGAGGGTTCATTATCTTTCCATCATTTTATGCAAAAAAACATATCCAGTAAACATATACAAGAGTAAAGCTTTACATTTCTATACGTTTTCCTTTCACTCTCCTATTGAAAAACCTCATAAAATGATAAACAAGGATGTGCATACAGTTACAAACATGCTGCGGAGCTTGGGGACCACAGGGGAATAACCAGCTCCTCGGTGGGCATCGAGCAACACAACATGTTTCTAACTGCATGTGCATCCTCAGGACATACATACACAGCTGCTTGTGGGGAAATGGGGAGAGGTAAGTAACTTTTTTTTATTTAGTTTTTTAACAATTAGAGGGCCTATTTGCCTACCTACAAACCAATCTAAAGAGGGTCTATATACCTACACTGAACATACATACTTACAAGGGGACTACCTACCTTCAGGAATTCTATATACCTACCTAAAGGGGGCCTATATCTACAGGGGGTTAACCTACAGGGGCTCCATATACCAGTCTAAAAGGAGGCTATATATCTAAGGGGTAGTATGTACCTGCAAGGGGTCTGCTTACCTACAAGAGCTCTATATACAAGCCTTGTGAAAGTATTCAGCCCCCTTGAACTATTCAACGTTTCGCCACATTTCAGGCTTCAAACATAAAGATATAAAAGTTTTATTTTTTTGTGAAGAATCAACAACAAGTGGGACACAATTGTGAAGTGGAACGAAATTTATTGGATATTTTAAACTTTTGTAAAAAATAAAAAACTGAAAAGGAGGGCATGCAAAATTTTTCGGCCCGCTTAAGTTAATACTTTGTAGCGCCACCTTTTGTTGCGATTACAGCTGCAGGTCGCTTGGGATATGTCTCCATCAGTTTTGCACATCGAGAGACTGAAATTCTTGCGCATTCTTCCTTGGAAAACAGCTGGAGCTCAGTGAGGTTGGATGGAGAGCGTTTGTGAACAGCAGTTTTCAGCTCTTTCCACAGATTCTCGATTGGATTCAGGTCTGGACTGTGACTTGGCCATTCTAACACCTGGATACGTTTATTTGTGAACCATTCCAATGTAGATTTTGCTTTATGTTTGGGATCATTGTCTTGTTGGAAGATAAATCTCTGTCCCAGTCTCAGGTCTTTTGCAGACTCCAACAGGTTTTCTTCCAGAATGGTCCTGTATTTGGCTCCATCCATCTTCCCATCAATTTGAACCATCTTCCCTGTCCCTGCTGAAGAAAAGCAGGCCCAAACCATGATGCTGTCACCACCATGTGTGACAGTGGAGATGGAGTGTTCAAGGTGATGAGCTGTGTTGCTTTTACGCCAAACATATCGTTTTGCATTGTGGCCAAAAAGTTGAATTTTGGTTTCATCTGACCAGAGCACCTTCTTCCACATGTTTGGTGTCTCCCAGGTGGCTTGTAGCAAACTTTAAACAAGACTTTTTATGGATATCTTTGAGAAATGGCTTTCTTCTTGCCACTCTTCCATAAAGGCCAGATTTGTGCAGTGTATGACTGATTGTTGCCCTATGGACAGATTCTCCCACCTCAGCTGTAGATCTCTGCAGTTCATCCAGAGTGATCATGGGCCTCTTGGCGGCATCTCTGATCAGTCTTCTCCTTGTTTGAGATGAAAGTTTAGAGGGACGGCCGGGTCTTAGTAGATTCGCAGTGGTCTGATACTCCTTCCATTTCAATATGATCGCTTGCACAGTGCTCCTTGGGATGTTTAAAGTTTGGGAAATCTTTTTGTATCCAAATACAGCTTTACACCTTCTCCACAACAGTATCACGGACCTTCCTGGTGTGTTCCTTGGTCTTCATGATGCTCCCTGTGCTTTAAACAGAACCTTGAGACTATCACAGAGCTCATTCATTTATACGGAGACTTGATTACACACAGGTGGATTATATTTATCATCATCAGTCATTTAGGACAACATTAGATCATTCAGAGAGCCTCACTGAACTTCTGGACTGAGTTTGCTGCACTGAAAATAAAGGGGCCGAATAATATTGCACGCCCCACTTTTCAGTTTTTTTTTTTTTTTTACAAAAGTTTAAAATATCCAATAAATTTCGTTCTACTTCACAATTGTGTCCCACTTGTTGTAGATTCTTCACAAAAAAATTACAATTTTAAATCTTTATTTTTTAAGCCTAAAATATGACAAAAGGTTGAAAAGTTCAAGGGGGCCGAATACTTTCGCAAGTCACTGTACTTATCTACCTACAGGTGGCCTATATATCTACCTACATGGGCTCTATATACCTATCTACCTACAGGTGGCCTATATATCTATCTACATGGGGTCTATGTACCTACCTACTTACAAGGGGACAAACAAGGTTTTTCATCCTTCACAAAAAAGTATACTGGTGTAAACAAGGCAGATGTAGCCAAGAGTGTGCACTTTTGAACTATATTGTCCCCATTAAAGTCTGTAGATTAATTGTGCTGTACAGTATGTTGAAATGCTTTTTAGGCTAAACAAACATATATATTCCATGGATGGCAAAATATAATGTGAATGAGATTTCAGCAGCCCCAATTGTATGGAAATCTGAAGTTGATCACGTAGCATACCTATTTTAATGACAAGATGACTGTTAAATGAAACTATTTAGACATACAATTACAAAAATATGTCCATAAATTCTGTTAGAGCATTTGAAACAGACACTGTGAATTTAACCTAAAGTTCTAATGCATGCATCTCTTTCCTACTGTTCTCCGAAGGAACCTCCTTTGATTGAGATAGAAAAAATATGTATGAATAAGTGTTGTGAATAGTATACCTTGATATATGTTGTTTTTTTTGCCACACACAAAGAAGTGGGTAGTCATTATACTCTTTATATATAGTAGCTTCTTTTTATTCTATTATTTTGTGAATTATAAAGAAACATTTGAAGTGCACCCTTCTCCCAATGTATTCCCTGTTTCACTACTTAATATACATGTTTCATTAAACTAGAAATGGTGGATTTAAGTACATCTGTCATCTATCTGCATATAAACAATAAAATGTAAGAAAAATAGTCTATCGGAGAAACAGAAACTGACAAGTATGTATAAGGGCATGTCCCTACGGCACGGGTTTTCGGACGGGTTTTCAGACCGCATGAAAAACCGGCCGAAAATGAGCACAATTGTGCTCAATGGAAAAGTAGTTTTAGAGCATTTAGGGCCACATGTATGAAAACCGTCTAGGTCTAAAACTCACTTTTTTGCATATAGTAACCTATGGGAAAAAAAGTGAGTTTTAGGCTATGTTCACACGGCTTAAGTGCGGGACGTAATTACGACCCGCAATTACGCCGTGTGGACGGAGGCGGGGCGAGAGCGGGGGAGTGAGCGGGGGGGCACTTCGCCGGCCCATTGACTTGAATTGCCAGCGGCGCGTATACGCCGCTAGTAATTCACATGTCAAAGAGGAGACGTAATTCATAGTTCTCTATGAGAACTGTGAATTACCGTAATGAATGGGCCGATTTCGGCCCGTAATTGGCGCACTTCGGCGCGTAATTACGGACCGAAATACGGCCCATTTTAAGCCGTGTGAACATGCCTTTAGACTTAAACCGTTTTTATACATGTGGCCCTTAATGTTCAAATCTGTAGTTTTCAGCCAGACAAGAGTCGTGAAAAGAGTCTGTTTAATTAATGCCCCACCCATCTGAAGCCAGCCCCGCCCACCTCATAACTAATTAACCTTTTACTTTGAATAGGTAGAAACATGTGAATAACTGCCAGGTGGGCAGGGTTAGCCTTGGGTGGAGCTAACACCTGCTCATGAATAAGCTGGACTCTTTTCTGGCTGAAAACTGCCAGATTTGAGCATTAAATACTCTGAAACGACAATACATTACAGAATAAGGGACACAATACTGGAAACAGCATGTCTGTCACTAGCTCATGCTGTCCTCAGAAAGGGAGGCATAATCTATGTGACAGGTTCTCTTTAAGTGGCAGGTGTGCAGATGTGGATGCTGTTGGCCTACCGGTGGTGGTGCTGGAATGTGTAGTAACCACAGAAACTCTTTAGCTTTGGGGTCTTTTTGGCTTTACTCACAGAACTCAACTTATTTCAACATTACATTCTTCACTTCCACAGTACAGATATAGTACAGGTGTAGGTACACAAGCTGTCTGTCACAATTCCATTAACTCTTACCCACCCTCAGACTCTCATATTTATTTCTACCAGAGAAGACCCTATCCTAACTCCAAACTGTAGCTGGACTTCTCTGTCCAACTACCGTGACACCCTCTTCCAGGAGAAGGATCTATCCAACTCCAAACTGTAACTAGGTCTTCACACCCAATTGCCACTGAAGACCCACCAGCTACTGTGTAGTGATCCCCAGCTGTCGTGGTTTGAGGCTCGCTGAAGCCATACCACCACCAGGCCTGTAGCGTGTGACACATTCTCTTTACTCTCTCTGTCACTCTCTCTACGTACATGTACATGTCTGGGTGTCTCCATACATGGCTGGGTGTACCACTATTTCTTTTCTGTGCTTCTGCTTTCTTTCTCTCTATTCTTCTTATCCTAGTAGTAAATATTCTGCATGGCGGGTGTTTTGCCTTTGGCTGTCCTAACCCACTGCTGGGAGGTGTGTAGGCAGTGTCAGAATGGCCCACCGGAGGGTTGGAGGATCCTCTGGTGGGCTCTGGGTCTTGGAGTCCACCAGGGAATAACCTACTCCCCAGTGGGCTGTCAAGAGCAGCGCCACAGCCCCCAGTCTGGGCTGTCGGCGCGCTCGTCCCTCTGTGTCCCCTTCTGCGCCCGGGGCGAGCGGTGCTGCAGTCCGCATGTCGGGACATGGGCTCACTCGCTCCCTTGGGCATATTCACTTACCTCGCCGCACTCCTGCTTCCCCACGTCTGTCCGGCCAGCCGGTGTGCGCGGCCCCGTGGCTTAGGGCGTGTGCGCGCCGGCTTTCTCAGATTTAAAGGACCAGCGCGCCGGCAATTGGTTTTGCCGGCTGCTGACTCTATATAAGGGCTCCACCTCCATTAGTACCCTGCCGAATCCACAGCACCCTTGACCTATGAGAGAAAGCCTTGTCTTGTTCCGGTTAGTCGCTTCTGTGTACCAGACCCGCCTGCTTACGTCCTTCGACTCCGAATCTTCGCTGCCTGCCCCGACCTTCTGGCCTGACCCTGACTCCGATTTAGTCTACCATTCCTGTACTGTGTTGCATCTCGCCCGCCTCCACAAGCAAGCCACATCAGGGTTAGTGACCTGGTGGAATCCCGCCGCGGCAAGTCCAACCCGCCTTGCGGCGGGCTCTGGTGATAATCAGAACCCACTTAGATTCCGCTCCCTGGTGTGGTCTGTATCACCGTTTGCGGCGGTCCAGTGGATCCACTACCCCAGCTCGTTACAGTTGGAATCGGCCATGGATCCCGCCAAGGTGCCGTTGCCTAGCATGGAAGATCTAATGTCTATCGTTGCCCAGCAATCACAGCAGCTGGCGCAGCCGGCGCAACAGTTAGATCCACTGACGACCATGATGCAACAGTTTATCGCCTCTCAGCAGCAATCACCATCTACTCTGATCACAAGAACCTTGCATACCTTCAGATGGCCCAACGCCTTAACCCCCGGCAAGCCCGTTGGTCCCTTTTCTACTCTCCGTTTTATCTTGTGATCAACTTTCACCCTGCCGAGAAGAACATCAAGGCTGATGCCTTGTCGTGGGCCTCGGACATCTTGGGTGAGGAGACACCTCCTTGTCACATCATTCCAGCAGATCGTCTTATCTTCGCAGCCCCGGTGGATCTCCGACAGATACCCCCTGGCAAGAGTTACGTACGTCCTGCACTTCGGAGGAGAATCCTGAACTGGGGTCATTGCTCTCGTGTGGCCGGTCACCCGGGGATCCGGAAGACTGGGCAGCTGTTTGCCTGCTATTATTGGTGGCCAGACTTAACCAAGGATGTCAAGGACTTTGTTGAATCGTGCTCCTCGTGCGCCCGCAACAAGTCGTCCCATCTCAGGCCTGCGGGGATGCTTCAACCGCTACCCATTCCTGATCTCCCGTGGTCCCACATTGCCATGGACATCCTTACAGACCTTCCACCATCTCCCTGTAATACCGTCATCTGGGTCATAATAGATCGATTCTCCAAGATGGCGCACTTTGAACCTCTGCCTGGCCTGCCTTCCGCACCTCTTCTTGCGACTCTCTTCTTCTTGCACATCTTTCGCTTGCATGGCCTTCCACGGCAAATCATATCTGACCGGGGAGGTTGGGGGGCAGTTTGTGTCCAGATGCTGGTGATCCCTTTGTTCTCAGTTTAGAGTAAACCTAGATTTCTCCTCTGCTTACCATCCGCAGACGAACGGGCAGGTGGAAAGAGTGAATCAGATCTTGGAGAACTACTTGCGCCATTTTGTGTCGGCTTGGCAAGAAGACTGGTCTGGCTTGTTACCCTGGGCGGAGTTTTCTTATAACTCTCTGAACTATGACGCTGCCGGGGCCTCTCCATTTTTTATAGTTCTTGGTCTTCATCCCCGCCCACCCCTCCCCCTAGCTGTGGCCTCCGACATCCCTGCCGTGGACTCTTTGGTCCGTGACCTCAGGGCAATCTGGAGTGACACGCGGCAGGCCTTGCAACAGGCCTCCGCCCAGACTAAGCGGCGAGCAGATAGATACCGAAGATCTCCTCTTTCGTTTGCTGCGGGGATAAAGTTTGGTTGTCCTCCAGATATGTCTGTTTAAAGATACCCAGTTATAAGCTGGGTCCCCGTTTCCTTGGCCCCTTTGTAGTCCTGAAGAAAATAAACCCGGTGGCTTACAAACTCCGGCTAACCCCCTCAATGCGGATCCCGAACTCCTACCACGTATCCCTGCTCAAGCCTGTTATCCTGAACAGATTTTCCCGAAAGGTGTCACCTCCTGCTCCGGTGGCCAACACCTCAGATGTCTTTTCCGTTAGGGAGGTGTTGGCTATGAAGACAATCAGAGGGAAACGTTATTTCCTTATCGATTGGAAGGGGTTTGGGCCCGAGGAGAGATCCTGGGAGCCGGAGGACAACATCATGGACCGGGGGTTGCTTTGGAGATTTCTTCAGGCCAGAAGGAAGGGGGCGGGGTGCTGTCATGAGCAACGCTGCAGCCCCCAGTCCCTCTGTGACCCCTTCTACACCCGGGGCGAGCTTCTGCTTCCCCGTGACTGTCTGGTCGACCGGTGCGTGCGGCCCCGTTGCTTAGGGTGCGCCCGCACCGGCTTTCTCAGATTTAAAGGGCCAGTGCGCCGGCAAGTAGGTTTGCCGGCCGATGACCCGAGATAAGAGCTCCACCTCCATTAGCACCCTGCCGAATCCATAGCGCCCTTGACATATGAGAGGAAGCCTTGTCTTGTTCCGGTTAGTCGCTCCTGTGTACCAGACCTGCCTGTTTACGTTCTTTGACTCCGAATCTTCGCTGCCTGCCCCGACCTTCTGGCCTGACCCCGACTCCGATTTCGTCTACCGTTCCTGTACTGCATTACACCTCGGCTGCCTCTGCATGCAAGCCACATCAGGGGTAGCGACCTGTTGGAATCCTGCCACGGCAAGTCCAACCCGCCTTGCGGCGGGCTCTGGTGAAAACCGGGACCCACTTAGATTCCACTTCCTGGTGTGGTCTGTACCACCGCTAGTGGCGGTCCAGTGGAATCACTACCCCAGGTCATTACATGGGCTCTGAGCTCCACATCATGCTTTTAATTGCATGAGCATTCTAAGGACACACACAATTAAATAATATGACCAACGACTTCTGTGGGCCGTAAGGAAAACCTACAGCCACAGTAGTAAGCAGCTTGGCGGGGGAAATGGGAAGAAGTAACTGTTTTTATTTGGTTTTTTAACAATCAGGGAGCCTATACACCTATCTACAGCGGTCTATATACCTACAGGACTTAAATATACTTCGAGAGGGTCTACCTACCTTCAGAAACTCTATATACAGTACCTACCTAAAGAGGGTGTAAATACCTAAAGAGGGCATATACACCTACTATTTACTTACAAGGGCTCTATTTACCTACTTTCAAGGGGTCTATATACCTACCTACAGTGGGCCTATAAATCTACCTACAGGTGGTCTACCTATCTACAGGGGTCTATACTTGTCTACGGTGGGTCTATATAATTACCTGTAGGAGGTCCATATACCTACACATGGTCTACATATCTACCTACAGGGGGCCTATATGCCTGCAGAGAGTCTACCTACCTAAAGAGGACCTACAGTTTCTTATAAAAATGATTACACCCCTCAGATTTTTGTAAATATTGTATTATATCTTTTCATCGGACAACACTGAAGATATGACACTTTAATACAATGTAAGGTAATCTGTGTACACTTGTATAACAGTGTAAATTTGGTTTGACCTCAAAATAACTCACACCTCCAAAATAAATCACACAACGCCATCAATGTCTAAACCGCTGGCAACAAAAGTGAATATATCCCGAAGTAAAAATTGGCAAATTGTGCCCAATTTGCCATTTTCTGTCCACAGTGTCATGTGACTCGTTAGTGTTACAAGGTTTCAGGTGTGAATGGGGAGCAAGTGTTAAATTTGGTGTTATCACTTTCACACTCTCTCATCCTGGTCACTGGAAGTTCAACATGGCAACTCATGGCAAAGAACTCTCTAAGGATCTGAAAAAAAAGAATTGTTGCTTGGCCAGAAACATAGTAATAATGCAACATGGCTTGAGTCTGTCAGAGGCTCTGAATTATAGCCCATGGTCTTTTTTTTATTAAATGAGACATACCAGGGTGCAGTAAGAAGGTACTATATATCTATTTGTGTTCCCTATTTTATTCAATACACAGCCATAACATAACCATGAGCAACAAGCCTGTGTTCACAAAACAGTGACAGACACAATACTATAAAGCTCTTTTAATACATAGAGCTTTGGTTAAACATGCCATGTTTTCATGATGCTTGTAATGGCATTTTCACATGTCATTTTTACTGTAGCTTAAAACATCTAATTATATTCAAGTCTTCATAGGGAAATGCAGCAATTGCACGGGTACCCAGCAAATGCAACTAACCACATGTAGCACATTACACCCCAACCTCCTGCAACCAATGGATATTTTCTTTGTTAATACTTTATGATAGTAATTGCTGTTGCCTCTCAACTCCTCAAATAACCTTAGCAGACTCCACAATTGTTATAGCCTCCCTTAGGTATGAAGTTAAAGGCAAATGTAGTCATAACTGAAATATAATCAAAGTAATGATCTGAAATATTCACTGGAATCCTGAAAGCCTACTTTGGGCTTTAAAAATGTAATGAAGCAGACCCAGACACACAGTATATTTTAATGAGGTTTCCTTTCTTGTTTCCTACAGGACAAAATTTTTATCACTGTTAACATGAATTCAATGCACTGTGTGAACCTAATCCGTGTCCTCTCTTATACAGTCTCCAATGCATTCCACTTTTGTAACACATTACTGTGCTGTTCTACATGTACTGTTCCAAAACACAAAGCGCCAGTCATTATTTCTGATTAGTAATCTCTGCTTTAACGTCTTGGAAACTGAAAGATGTGACTTGTCCAAGGTTGTAAAAGAGTTCCCCTGATTTCAGATGACCATGCATTGTTTTGTAAAGGATGTGTTACTGGTAATATAAAAACAAAGGGTGACAAGAAATCTTCAAGTGCAACGCTTATTGGATGATTTCTTAGAGTTTCATTATTTGCCCAATATTTTTAAGATGACACCTATGTGAGAAAATGTGTTTGAAGGGGTTCTTATATGCCAGGCTCTGAAGGCAGTCTATAAAAATACAATATAAGTATATTCCCATCTGACAAAGTGCTGACACGTTGTTATAATAAGCATGTCCTTTGATCATGGGAGTTCTGAGCTCTAAGACCCCCACCGATCCTTAAAATGAAAAGCGTCACGCTAGTGCGTCACTGTTTTCCGCAGCATATGCATGCCCGACCTCTCGCTGCGCAGGAAACTGCAGCATGGCTCCATTTAAGTGAATGGGAACACAGCACTGAATAGCCACTACTGTCTTTGTCCTCAGTTTCAGTAAAAGACCCGCAGGTCTGAACACAATTTATCATGCATTGATGGCTTAACCTATCAATAGGCCATCATTTTTTAGGATGAGAATAAAACCTTTTTTATATGTAATGGTGGGCAGTAGCAGTAGCAATTTTATCCTCATAATGACTTGGATTACTTAGTACAGTATAGAATAATAGGAATTTATTAGGTAGGTTAACTACTGCGTCTGGATAAAGAGTTAATGAGTAAGGACACAGGGAATACTGAATAACCATGCTGGTTCCAAGTCCTATTCCTAATTAGTAGAATGGCATTAACTTTCACTTCTGTTGGAGTTCTCACCCTAGTTCAAACCTTCTGTGACAGAAGACTGTTGTTGTGTGTACTGTGTTGATTCTTGTGCCAAACTCTATTTTCTTGTGAAGAAATTATCAACCTAACATGATCTTATTGCCGTTTAAGTAATTTACTATTCATAGTCACCTCTGTGGAAGCTTTTCTGGAGGTGCAGAAAAAAAAGCCATGGCTTAGTGCACATGGCATTCACTTGATGATCACCCGAGAACTTTATTCAGAGTAGGGGCTGTTCAGTTGAGACAGCCACTTAAAGGCAGTCTGTCAGGGCACTTGACCCTACTAAACCACTAACACTCCGCACACAGATCAAATAAAAACAAGTTCAGACATAACTATCGTAGCATTAATTGTAATAGTGTAACTCTAAGAAATGAATTGTTATTCAGTGCTGCAGCTTCTCCTCTGAAAATGCTACCCAATCCCTCCGCTTTCAAGGTGACTTGTGCATCCACAGCAACATACAAATGATGGGTTTAGCATTGCTTTTGTCATTTTACATGTTGTTAAAATACTGCACAGTGACTTCAACAGCATGAGCAGTTATATCCACAGAAGATCATAGCCATAAACTTAAAATAAAATGACCAGCAGCACTAATACAGCCCCACATGAGGACAGTGCCACCACCATGTTTCACTGTAGACAACATTCATTTTTCTCTTTGCAGTACCATACAGTTTTGAAACCATCAGTTTCAAAAACATTTATCTTGGTCTCATCACTCCAGAGTATAGAGTGTCAGATAAATGTTTTTGAAACTGATTGATTCAAAACTGTATGGTGTGACAAAGGTGGTGAGTACAAAGAAAAATGCATGGTGCCTACAGTCAAACATGGTGGTGGCAGTGTCAAAATGTGGGGCTGCATGAGTGCTGCTGGTGTTGGGGAGCTACATGTCATTGATGGCATCATGAATTCACAAAAGGAAAGGAAAGATGCTACAATCACTCTGAGCCCTTGGTTGTTGTGCACTTGCCTTCATGCCAATGACAATCTGATAAAAGCTTAAAAAAAACGGATTTACAATAACACCGGTCTACAATTTTTTTTTCAGGTGCCAACGTTTTTTGAGTGGATATAAGGTATTTTGAGGGTGCTGGATTAAAAATTCCATTCATTTTGCTGAATTGGTTCTAGTTTTTAAGATAATGGACAGCCATGAAAATAATGCATTCCCCAATTCGACTTGTGTGTGATAACAAATGCAATAGCTTTTGGTCTGTCTTTTGACTCTTTAACAGTGTCTTAGGTAATTAAATATCCCATATAATTATATTGAATTGAAATGCTGAAAAAGTGACTTTTTTAAGCCAGAATTCAACTGTGAAATGACATTGGGTGCAGTAAAAGTTTGTCAACGCAGTCTGGGCTTATACCCAAAAAGTTCTGCCTTAACAAGTATATAAATACATGTAAAGATCAAGAAGAGTTGACATCAACAACCCTGATGTATTCTACTACATCTGTGGATAGTACATGGTTGAAAAACAAAGAAGATCTTGTGCATCCAGTATAACTGACTTATTTGAGTACATCTTGGAGACCAGGGTAAGTCTTGGGCTCAACATATGGTTTGCACCTATGGCAGTGGACATATGGGGAAACAAAAAGTTTAAACTTTGGTATGCCAGTGGTATGGAGAGAACAGTAAAACCACCATGAAGATTGCTATTTTTGTGTTGTAAAGATTAAAAGCCTTAATTGTTACTAGAAAGCGCAGTAGGATTATCCTGATTTGGAATCAGTAAGGCAACCTATTCCACATGGCAATAAGGTTCCCAAACCAGTGTTTACCAAACTAGCCACTATCAAACTCTGAAGAGAGGCAGGGATTGTAGTATATGGCAGGTAGTAGAAGTGGAATTGAATTTGAGGGAAACTCTTTGACGCCTTAACCATTAAGCCAAAAAGAACTCAATGACCTGATTCAAGAAATAAATCTGTCCAAGCAAGCATCTAAACTTTTAGCGTCCAGACTTAATGAACAAAATCTTATACAGGTAGAAGTTAAATTTACAGCCTATCGAGCGGCTTCTCCTATATTTCAACCAAGAGGAAGAACTTGTATACTGCAATGATATCCAAGGAATTGTACCTCAAATGGGACTAATATAATATCGACTAGCAGATTGGTGGCTTTTTATAGACCGCTCCATTAGAAGCTTGAAATGTGTTCTATTACACAATGGTAACCATTACACATCTCTTCCCATAGCTCATTCAACAAAACTTATAGAAGAATATGAAAATATAAAAATAGTAATATAGAAAATCCGTTATCATGAACATCATTGGTCGATTTGTGTTGTTCTGAAGATGGTAAACTTCTTGCTTGGTTAACAGTCTGGATACTCAAAATACCCATGCTTCATGTGCCTCTGGGATAGTGGGGCAAAGCAAGATTATTCGACAGAAGTATCATGGCCTACATGGGAAGAAATGATTGTTGGCGCTGCGAATATTATCAACAAGCTGCTGGTGGAAAACAACAAAATCATTCTCCCACCGCTTCATATTAATCTAGAATGTATGAAGTAATCTTAGGGTTTTGGACAAAACGGGTAATTTCTTCAAGTTTATTTGTTTCATTGGACTGAACATAAAAATACTAAAAGCTGAAATCTTTGATGGTCCTCATATTTGTAAAATCATGAATGATTCCAATTTTACCAATTGCCTGAATGACATTGAGGTTTCGGCCTGGAAGAGATTTGTCTCTTGTGTAGAACGATGTAGGTAATTACAGAGCAGACAATTATGACGAATTGGTGCAAGATATGCTCACTAACTTCAGAAATTTGGGAGTTAATAAAAACATAAAGATGCATTCCACAGCCATTTAAACAGATCTCTAGAAAATCTTGTAAACTTCAGTAAGGAACAAGGCGAGAGGTTCCAACAGGATAGAAAGGTGATGGAAGACAGATATTAAGGCAGATGGGACATACACATGATGGCAGACTACTGTTGTAGTCTCCAGTGTGATTGTCCTGATGACACACATAAAAGGAAATCAGATAAAAAGTGTTTTTTGACACATTGACATTAATAACAATATCTAACTAATATTGTATTAATGAAATCATACATGACTTTTTCCTGTTACTGTTAGATTTTTTTTTTTGATGATTTAGACTGTTTACTTACTAGTTGTAACTAGTTGTAACTAAAATAGTAATATATTCTTGCAATTCTGAATGCTTTTCAGATGTGTTGCATTAATTAATTAATTATTAAATATCTCAGAAACTAGAGCCAATGTGGCAAAACCAAAGTCATATTGTTAATCAGCAATGATAAATAAGAACAAAAAAACAGCTCACCATATCCTCCTCATGGAAAAACGACTGGGTATTCCTTGGTGCACGAACCAATCACCCGGCCACAGGTGTAGCAAATCCAGGAAACAGCGTGAGAGAGGTGGTTCAGCACTCCATAGGTAAAAAACATTAAACTTTATTGTTCCATAGTAGAAAAAATAAAATCAAAGAACAAACATGGTGAAGCTATTGACGCATTTCAGGTCTACATTGCAGAGAGGACCCTTAGTCATAACACAGCTAGCTCAAACATCCAACATGTTTATATAGACCAGTAATCATAAACAGATGAAAATTAACCCTTAAGAGGTCAAAGCAAAACATGTGCAAAAAAACGTATAAATTGGAAAATGAATTATTTTAATACCAAAGTAACAAAAAAAAAAAACAAAAAAAACCAACATATTATGCAAAATAAAACATCAAAACATAAAAAAGATAAGATCTATAGTTTAACCCTTTTTGGAAAACATGTGTTGAGTGACAAATCCAAAAGGTTTCTTTTAAACAAAAGCTTTTCCCCATCCCACCTCTGGGGGGGAGTTAACCCCTTTCCAGAGCTTTCCCCCTTTAAACTTCCCTTTTGAGCCAGAATGCATATCCGAAAATGTGGGAAGGCCCCTGAAACGGATCTTAGACCATGTGTCCTAGTCAAAAATTTTTCCCCGATTTGTAAAAAGACCCCGGGTGGTGCCCCCAATATATTTAGATTCTTTGTGCAATGATCAAGAAATGACTATTTTGAAGCAATTAAAAAGTTTTTAATGGGTTTTGTTGCCCTGTTAATGGAAGAAATAAAGTCATTTATCCATATACAGACATGGGCACATGTAGAATCTCGCCGGGTTGGGGCGCACCTTTCCCCGTTTCCCGGGGGAAAAATCTGGCCTGATTTATGTCGGGCCGGGGCGCGCTCATCATCCTATGTAAAGTCCGCCCGGCCTGTGTGTTAGGCGATGCGGCGCTGCGCCTTGATTCGGCCCGGAGGTATGCGGTCATACAGGGGGAAAAGTCCCCGTCCGGCCAGGTGGGGGCGAGTGCGGGGACGAGGGCGTGCGGCGCTGCGCCTAAGATTGCCGTCCCGAGGGGTGCGCTGTACATGGGGGAAAAATTTCCCCCTGCGCCCCGCCAGTGGTGTGGGGGCGAGTGCGGGGAATGGGCGCAGTGGGGACTTAGGCCCCGTGCGGGACTGCGCCGAAAAACAGTTCCGAGCGAACAGGCTGGAACAGCGAGAAATCATTCCAATGCGGTGCGGAGTTGAATCAAAATCCCCTTTTTATAAAGGTTTTCAAATTCTCGGGGAAAGAGCTAAAACCTAAAAAATAAAAGATTCATCAAAAAAAATTCATTTTCCCCATATCCTAATTCAAAAATTTAGGATTTTGGAAAAATGAGGGGAAAATACAGAATTCAAATTCAAAAAGCTTTTTGATTGGTCGGCATAAACCCGGCCCATCAGAATAGGACGCAGTAAACCCATTAAAACCTATGGGAAGTTTGGGCCCAATCAAAACCCACGGGGGTTTATTTTAAAAAATACAGTAAAATGTTTGAAAAGAGCTGTTGGTTAAGCTACCGGGGACTTGTAGCTCACAATCAGAATAGGGCGACAGAGACCTTCTACCCTATGGAAAGTTTAGCCAAATAGAATCCAGGGCGAACAGTTCAGAATACTGAAAAAAATGTAAAAAGAGGTGATTGGTGAGCTACCCAGGTCTGGCTAGCTCAGCCAATCAGAATAGGAGCGAAGACCCATTAAAACCTAGGGAGAATTTTTTAAACCAATGAATGGGAGGAAAAAGCCCCTTCTAGTTTGGAGAAGTTTAACCAATCAGAATCCACGGGGGAAAATTTTTTAAAATACAGTAAAAAGACAGAAAAGGCTGGTTGGGTTTTGAGCTAGGGGGGCTTGGTATCCCAGCCAATCAAGCGCGAGTATTCTCCCATTATAGTTATGGAGTGGGCGCTCTGAAATTGGGCGCTCAGTGCCTGCGATGAAGTATTAATAAAAAAATTTTTTATTAAATGAAAAACATTATCACCGAACCCTTTTTACAAATAAACAGTTGAAAACCCAAAAAAGGTTTGTCGCCGAGCCCGGCGCAAATAGGGAATTGCAATAGAGAGAATTCCGGGAAAAAAACAGTAATTAAAATTGTTTAAGCTATTCCTTTGGGGGTTGCATAAACCGCCAATCAGAATAGGAGCAAAATGCCATTTAACCTATGGAGGAGAATTACCAATCATATTCAAAGGGGGGGACAGTTAAAAATACAGTAAAAAATGCAAAAAACAAGCTATTGGTTAAAAGCACGGGGGCTCGTCCACTTAGCCAATCAGAGGCGAGCTACTTTCTCATAGAGTTCTATGGGGAAAAGAAATTCGAGGCGCTCTGTGATTGGCTAAGTTAAAAGAGGGCCGTTATTTGGACCAGGGGAAAGGGCGACGACCTCCTATGGGTTTTCAAAATCAATCGAAATCAAATTACAGGCCCGAAATCAAATTATAACACTCAGAAGTTTGTCCCGATGTGTATAAAAAACGATAATTATGGGGGTAAAAAAAAAAAAAATTTTAAAAAATCAAAAAATCATGTTTATTTTCTTTATTTTGTTCCCAAAGGATAAAAAAGTAGGGGTGAAAACGAAAAAAAGAAATAAACATGATTTTATTGTTTTAATTTTTTTTTTTTCGTTACCCCCTATTACATTTGTTTTATAAACATCGGAAAAATTTCTGTAGTGTTATTTTTTATTTGGGGCCAAGTACATTTTTTATTTCAGATTGCATTAAAAAACCCCTGGGGAGCCCTCGCTCCCCCCAAGGCCCAAAAAAAACCGGGGCCTCTTTTTTAAAACTTAGCCAACAAAGGGGCGCTGGAATTTCTTTTCCCCCCTAGAACTCTATGAGAAAATAGCTCGCGCTCTGATTTGGCAAGTGGGCGAGCCCCCCCCGCTTCAACCAATCAGCTTGTTTTTTTGATTTTCGTATTTTGAACTGTCCCCCCTTTGAATTGATTGGGCAATTTTTCTCCTAGGATTTAATGGGACATTGGCCCCATTTTGATTGGGCAATTTTATCCAAAGGTTTTTAAAAAGGGACATTGTCGTCCCATTTTGAAAGGTGGTTTTGCCGACCAAAGAGAATAGCTTAAACAAATTTGGGGAAATATGTATTTTCCCGGCAAATTCTTCTATTTGCAAACCCTTTTAGCGCCGGTCCACGAAAACGGTTGTTCGGGTTTTCAAATGCTTTTTTGTAAAGAAAGGGGTTTGGCTCTTATTGATAATGTTTAACATTTAAAAAAAATGTTTTTTTATTAATACTTTATGCCGAAAGGCGTGAGCGCCGAATTTCGAGCGCCCCTTCTCCATAGACTTAATGGGGGGTACTCGCGCTTGATTGTGGGATAGCCAAGCCCCTGCTCAGCAATCAGCTCTTTTCTGTTTTTTATGTATTTTAATGTCCGCCCTTTATTTTGATTGGTCCAACTTCTCCATAGGATTAATGGGACTTTGTCGTCCTTTCTGATTGGTTAAAAATCCTTCATAGGTTTTGAAAAGGGGCCCCTGTTGCTCCTATTTGTTGGGCCCAAATTCTCCATGGGGAAAAAGGGTTTTGTCGCTCCTATTTGATTGGTCAATAGTTCCCTGGTTTTAATGGGTTCTGTCGCTCCTATTCGATTGGGTGAGCTAGCCAAATCCCCGGGAGCTTAACCCAACAGTTTTTCAGCATTTTTACTGTATTTTGAATGTCCCGCCTTTGATTCGATTGGTCAATCCTTCCCCCTAGGTTTTAAAGGTTCACTGTTTGCTCTATTCCGGGTTGGGGGGGTTTATGCCGACCAAAGAGAAAAGGTTTCAGAATTTTAAAATTTCGTATTTTCCGGCAATTTACAATATCCAAAAACTTTATATTGCCCCGTTCTAGAGTTTGGAAAGTGTTTTTTTTTTTTAAAATTTTGTTTTTTTTTTAAGTTTAGCTCTTTTTTGACCTGTTTTCCGCCTTTAAAAAAGGCGAAATTTTTGGAATCATACTCCCGCGCACGGAGCGGAGCGCCCAGATTTCTGTAGCGACTTCTATGTTTCCTCGCATGTTCCGCCTTTCTTACTTGCCTCTGCCGGAGATTTAGACCAAAAAAAACCAGGTCTGCCTGTCGGGGTGTGAGCGCTCAAGCGCCCCCGCTTTGCCGCGCTCGTAAAAGCCTCGGAGTTTTTTGAGCGGCCGGTCCCGCCCGGAACGCCTACCCCGCGCCCACATCGCGCCCACTTCCCCCCCTTATGGGGGTGCAGCTGAAAGTGGCGAACGCTGCCCTACACTACATCCCCGCGTCCAAACGGGGATTAGGGCCGGGAGGGCAGGATACGCTAGAAAACAGGGTAAAGCCCCTTCATACTGTCTCCCATAGAGTGACCTATTATCCACATTTTAGCAGCCCTTGAACTTCAAAAAAGAGGAGAATTTTTAGTGGCCCAAAAAACTAGGTGAAGGGATTACCCAAATGTGTGCACGTTTGGATAAAAACTGCAACCCCTTTTCTAATTTTTTTTATACAGGACAGTACACAAAATAGGATTATTTTTTAAAAAATTAACAATCTGTTTTATTGTTTGTAATCGTGTATGAAATATACATTTGTTTTAAATTTGTCCCGGATTTTTTTGAACAGTTTTGTTGAGTAAATTATTGCGGGGTTTTTTTTTACCGCTTCCCCACACCCGAGTAAGGGCTTTGGGGAATAGCCTCTCCTACTTAATCTCTCCCTAATGAGAATTTTTTCATTATTAAAAGCTACATCATTATTGCATGTGCGCCTGGCTCTTACAAATTCTCCTACGGGGAGGTTCTTAATGACGTGTCTAGGATGACAGCTGGATGCATGTAGTATCGCATTCCCTGAAATAGACTTTCTATAGGTAGAAGTATGAATGCGGTTGGATTGGGAATCGACAGAAAGAAAAATATCCAAGAAGGAAATATTATTGGAATCACAATGAAATGTAAACTGTAGGTTATCTGAATTAGTGTTAATATGATTAACAAAATCCGGTACGGAAGACACATCACCACACCATATCATTAACGTGTCATCTATGAATCTTCCATACCAGAAGATGGAATCCATAAAAGGATTGGATGTGGTATAAATGTATCTTTCTTCCCACCAAGAAACGTAAATGTTGGCCAGTGAAGGTGAGAAGATAGCTCCCATAGGGCAACCTTGTGTTTGGAGATAAAATTGACCACAAAAATAAAAATAGTTATGGCACAAGAGAAAGGTTATGACAGTAACAAGAAACTCCTTCAATTCTAATCTATAATCTGTATATTTATGTAATTGTTCTGCTACTGCTACAACTACCCTATCATGAGGAATGGACGTATACAGAGCGATGATATCACATGTTACCCAGGAAAAAGAAGAATTCCATTGAATGTTTTCCATGGTTCTGAGGACATCACGGGAATCCCTAATGTAACCAGGGGATCTTACCACGAGTGGTTGAAGATGTTGATCCAACCATCTACCAATTTTTTCAAATAGAGAACCAATACCAGAAATTATTGGCCTTAGGGGTGGTGGAAAACATGATTTGTGTACCTTGGGGAGGGCATGGAAAATCGGTAATACAGGAAATTTGACTTTTAAGCTGTCCGCCATTTTTTCATCAAATACGCCCAAGGTACATCCCTCCTCAATAATTTTATCAAGTTGTTGGGAAAATACAGTAGTGGGATCTGTAGTTAACTTACGGTACACTTTAGTTTCCCCTAACATGTTGTGTATTTCCCTAACATACAAATCACTGTCAAGAATAACAATAGACCCACCTTTGTCCGATTCCCGTATGACTATATATGGATTGTTTTTGATATCTCTAATAGCATTTCTCTCTGATGTTGTGAGATTAGAAGTGCCACTAGAAGTACTATGATGTAAGTCCCTGAGCTCTTGTTCTAAAATGTTCTGAAATTGTTCCATAACAGGGACTCGGGAATGAACCGGGTAAAAGTCGGGATATTTTGCATGTGTATACACTACATCTTTTTCATGTATATCCGTTACCGAAATAGCCTCTGATCTCAACTGGTTAAGAGAAAAAAACGGACATTTGTTCTGAAAAAATTAAATCTGAATACTCATTATTCTTAAAAAACATTAGACATTGTCATTTTTTCATTTTCTTCAGAGTCCTGACCAAAAACATTTTTCTTCACTGTCAAAAGTCTGATAAACCTGTTCACATCTTTTATGGTGGTGTATAAATCAAAATTGCAGGTGGGGACATAATTGAGTCCATGGCTTAAAGTTCGGAGTTGTATTTCCGTTAAAAAACATGCTGACAGATTTACTACTGTAATGTCTACATTTGTGGAATTTATTTCTTCTGGGAATTTCCTGGTTTTGGTCCATATCTTGTTTGAATCCTCAGTGAATCTACGTCCATGTTTCCTCCCCGCCCTGCGGTTTCTTTTGGGTTTTTTTTCTCCTTGCGTTTTTTGGCTGGTTATATTTCTGTTGTTGTGGCCGGGTATATGATTGGTCTCTCACGCTGTTTCCTGGATATTGTTAATCAGCACCATAAACCTATATATAAGGTAATTATTAATATAAAACCGTTTTGACATAGTTGGCACCAAAATCACTGTATACCAGTGTAACTTCTGACAACATACAGTTGAAACCAGAAATTTACATATATACTATATAAATAGACACATATGCATGTTTTTTTTCATTATCGGACATGAAATCAGAATAAACCTTACCCGTTTTAGGTCAATTAGTATTACCAAAATTATTTATATTTGCCAAATGCCAGAATGAGAGATTTTTTTAAGGCATTTTTATTACTTTCTGCAAAGTCAAAAGTTTACATACATTAGGATTGCTTTGCCTTTAAACAATTTGGGACAGTGCATATGTCATGTCTTTGGAAACTTCTGTTTGGTTTATTGGCAACATCTGAATACCTGTGGATCTATTTTTAAAGCACACCAGAAACACACTGCTTCTGTGTGTAACATCAAGGTAAAATCTAAAGAAATCAGCCAAGATATCAGGAAGAGAATTGTGGACTTGCACACGTCTGGGTCATCCTTGGGTGCAATTTCCAGATTCCTGAAGGTGCCTCATTCATCTGTACAAACAATTATATACAAGTACAAACAAGATGGAAATGTCTAGCCATCATACCGCTCAGGAAGGAGACAGCTTCTGTGTCTCAGAGATGAATATGCTTTGGTCTGACATGTGCACCCAAGAACAAAAGCAAAAGACCTTGTGAAGAAGCTGGTGGAAGCTTGTAAGATTGTGTCATTATTCACAGTGATAGAAAGAGAAAAGGCTGCTCTCCAAAAATGATTACAAATATTTAACAATTTATTATTTCATTTATTGACAACATGATTATTAAGCCGACTTCATATTAAAAAATGTTTTCAAGCTGTAGGTTCTAGCAACAGACATTTCGGTCTACAACAAGACCTTTCTCAATAGAATCTTTTTATTACATTACTCATCCTTTCAGGTTCAATTCATTATTTTTATAGGACCATTATGCATGCATCTCCATGTCTGAAGTCGGCAGTCTGCAGCCTATTCTCTTTCTATTGATAACATTTTTTGGCTTGCACCCATTTGTGGACCGTGAGTGACGAGGACAATCTTTGTAACATTAGCCACAGTGAAACCAATACTGTATCAACATGGACTGAAAGGCCACTCTGCCAGAAAGAAGCTATTACTCCAAAAGAAACCCATAAAAGCCAGATTAGTATTTGCAAATGCACACAGGAACAAAGACCTAAATTTTTGGAGTCCTGTGGTCTGATAAAACTAAACTAAAATTGAACTGTTTGGCCATAATGACCATCGTTATGTTTGGAGGAAAAAGGGAAAAGCTTGGAAGCCTAGGAACACAATCCCAGCTGTGAAACATGGGGATGGCAACATCATGTCGTGGGGTTGTGTCACGGTCGGAGATAGTGGATCCTCTGGACCACCGCAAGCGATGATGTATGCCATGCCAGGGAGCGGAATCTAAGTAGGTCCCGGTATTCACTAGAGCCCGCCGCAAAGCGGGATGGGCTTACTGCGACGGGAGTCTACCAGGTCGCTGCCCCTGACGTGACTTGCTTGCGGAGGCAGCTGAGGTGTAGCGTGGTACAAAATCGTCAGGCAGGCTCGTAGTCGGGGACAGGCAGAAAGTCAGGGCAGGCGGCTATGGTTCGTAGACGTGGACAGGCAGACGGTTAGGGCATGCGGGAAGATTCGTGGTCGAGGGACGGAGGCAAATGGTTCCTGACGGAGCTCCTCACGTCTCTCCGTGAAACGGATATCAATCCGAGTTGCCAGATGGATAGGCTCACTTAATGAAGATGGCGGATCCCGGGTGGAGAGGACATCCTTAATCTGGCTGTAGAGGCCTTTCTTGAATGTGGTGCACAATGCAGCATCGTTCCAAGCCAACTCCGATGCTAGTGTGCGGAATTGCACGGAGTAGTCTCCTACGGAGGAGTTCCCCTGCTGAAAGTTCATCAGGGCGGTTTCAATAGACAAAGCGCGGGCAGGGTCTTTGAAGACACTGCAGAACTCCAGTAGGAATGTAGCAAGATCAGCTGTGATCGGATCGCCTCGGTCCCAGAGTGGAGTCACCCAGGCCAGGGCTTTTCCGGAGAGACTGACCACGAAGGCCACCTTGGATCTTTCCGAAGGGAACTGATCAGCCATAAGTTCCACATGAAGGGAGCACTGGGTGATGAAGCCCCTGCAGGCCTTTGGGTCCCCGTCAAACTTTGTCGGCATGGACAACCAGAGTTTAGGACCGACTGAAGCGAACGCCACGGGAGAGACCACTGCAGCCGCCTGCTGGTGCTGAGTGGCGATAAGCTGTTGCATCATAGTGGAGAACTGATTGAGCTGCTGCGCTTGCTGCACGATCTGTTTCTATTGCTTGACCACGATGGTGGTGATGTTGGCGACGCTCGGTAAAAACACCTTGGCGGGATCCATGGCCGGATCTTACTGTCACAGTCGGAGATAGTGGATCCTTTGGACCACCGCAAGTGATGGCGTAAGCCACGCCAGGGAGTGAAATCTAAGTAGGTCCCGGTATTCACCAGAGCCCTCTGCAAAGCGGGATGGACTTGCTGTGGCGGGAGTCTACCAGGTCGCTACCCCTGACGTGACTTGCTTGCGGAGGCAGCCGAGGTGTAGTGTGGTACAAAATAGTCAGGCAGGCTCATAGTCGGGGACAGGCAGAAGGTCAGGGCAGGCGGCTATAGTTCGTAGACGTGGACAGGCATACGGTCAGGGCAGGCGGGAAGATTCATGGTCGAGGGACGGAGGCAAACGGTTCGGTACACAGTAATCAGAATAAGGCTTAGGAACGCTTTCTCAATAGGCTAAGGGCACTAATCATCCGGCGAGGGCGTCAGGAAGAGGCAGGCTTAAATAGGGGCAGTGGCCGGCAATAACCAATTACCGGTGCACTGGCCCTTTAAATTTAACACCGCCGGCGCACGCGCGCCCTAGGGAATGGGGTCGTGTGCGCCGCTGGACAGAGGCTGCAGCAGGAGCGTGGTTGGGCAAGCAGCTTGTGTGACAGGCAGGGGAACGAGCGCCTGCGACCCGACATGCGGGTTGCAGCGCCGCTCGGCAGCGGGGCACGGATGCGCCTGCGACCCAGGACGAGGGTCGCAGGGGCATCCGTGACAGGTTGTTTTGCTACAGGAGGGACTTGTGCACTTCACAAAATAGATGGCATCATGAGGAAAGAAAGTTATGTGACAATACTGAAGGAACATCTCAAGGCATCAGCCAGGAAGTTAAAGCTTGGATGGAAATGGGTCTTCTAAATGGACAATGACCTGAAGCATACTACCAAACTGGTTGCAATCCTATCAAAAATTTATGAGCCAAGCTGAAAAGGCAGGTGTGAGCAAGGACTCATACAAACATTGCTCAGTTACACCAGTTCTGTCAGAAAGAATGGACCAAAATTTGTACTAACTATTGTGAGAAGCTTGTGGAAGGATATCCAAAACGTTTGCCCCAAGACATACAGTTTATGGGCAAAGCTATCAAATACTAATGAAATGTATGTAAATAAAAATGCCTTAAACAATTATCTCTCATTATTCTGGCATCTGGCAAATATAACTAATTTTGGTAATCCTAGTTGACCTAAAACAGGTGAGGTTTATTCTGATTTCATGTCAGATAGTGATAAAAACATGCATACATTAGGTACGGAAAGTATTCAGACCCCTTTAAATTGTTTACTCTTTGTTTCATTGCAGCCATTTGGTAAGATCAAAAAAGTTAATTTTTTTGCTCATTAATATATACTCTGCACCCCATCTTGAAAGGAAAAAAACCCAGAAATGTAGATATTTTTGCTAATTTATTAAACAAGAAATACTGAAATATCACATGGTCATAAGTATTCAGACCCTTTTCTGTGACACTCATATTTAACTTACATGCTGTCCATTTCCTTCTGATCCTCCTTGAGATGGTTCTACTCCTTCATTGGAGTCCAGATGTGTTTAATTAAACTGATTGGACTTGATTAGGAAAGGCACACACCTGTCTATAGAAGACCTCACAGCTCACAGTGAATGTCAGAGCACATGAGAATCATGAGGTTGAAGGAACTGCCCAAGAAGCTCAGAGACAGAATTGTGGCAATACATTACGTGGAAATCCCTAAAGAAGCATTTATGCTATCTATCATACATGAAAAAACTTTGAGATTCTCGGTTCACATATTTTGATCAAAAGATGTTTAAGCTGCCCACGACTTTCAACGTGATCTCAAATAGGGCAGTCCTATGCTATCTTTTACTCTCAATAGAGCCTCCAGGCCTCTCACTGGTCAACAGACCTCCTTTATCCAGAGAGAAAAAAATAAATAAAAAAAACACCCTACCTGCAGGCGGCAATTCTTATGACAGCCTGTGAGAGTGGGAGGGTGCAGAAAGCCAAAATGGAGGCATCCTTTCCTCCCCATATAGGTTAAAATCAATATACACCAAATATAACGTATGGTTCTGCACAAAAAAACATTTCTGAAAAAACGTATGCAAACCTGGGTGCCTCTGACAGGGTTGAGGCACACATCCATATATATTTATATTTACATATGTACACACGCACACCACTGCCAGCGGCACACTACTGCAAAAAGGGCAATACATTACGTGGAAATCCCAAAAGAAGCATTTATGCTATCTATCATACATGAAAAAACTTTGAAATTCTCGGTTCCCCAATATTTTGTTTCAAAAGATGTTTAAGCTGCCCACGACTTTCAACGTGATCTCAAATAGGGCAGTCCTATGCTATCTTTTAACTTTCAATAGAGCCTCCAGGCCTCTCACTGGGTCAACAGACCTCCTTTATCCAGAGAGAAAAAAATAAAAAAACACCCTACCTGCAGCCTGCACTTCTTATGACAGCCTGTGAGAGTGGGCGGGTGCAGAAAGCCAAAATGGAGGCACTCTTTCCTCCCCATATAGGTTAAAATCAATATACACCAAATATAACGTATGGTTCTGCACAAAAAACCTTTCTGAAAAAACGTATGCAAACCTGGGTGCCACTGACAGGGTTGCGGCACACATACATATATATATATACATATGTACACACGCACACCACTGCCAGCGGCACACTACTGCAAAAAGGGCAATACATTACGTGGAAATCCCTAAAGAAGCATTCATGCTATCTATCATACATTGATAGCATAAATGCACAGATATGGCCAAGGTTACAAAAGAATTTCTGCAGCACTCAAGGTTCCTCAGAGCACAGTGGCTTCCATAATCCTTAAATGGAAGAAGTATGGCACAACCACAACTCTTCCTCGGCCTGGCAGTCCAGCCAAACTAAGCAATCGTGGGAGAAGAGTCTTGGTGAGAGAGGTAAAGAAGAACACCAAGATCACTGTAGCTGAGCTCCATAGATGCAGTAGGAAGATGGGAGAAAGTTCCACAAAGTTAACTATCACTGCAGCCCTCCACCATTCGGGGCTTTATGGCAGAGTGTACCGACGGAAGCCTCTTCTCAGTGCAAGACATAAGAAATTCCGCATACAGTTTGTAAAAAAACACATGTAGGACTCCCAGACTATGAGAAATAGGATTCTCTGATCTGATGAGACAAAGATTGAACTTTTTGGTGTTAATTGTAAGCGGTATGTGTGGAGGAAACCAGGCACTGCTCATCACCTGCCCAATACAATCCCAACAGTGAAACATGGTAGTGGCAGCATCTGTCCCAAAGGTTCATCTTCCAACAAGACTATGACCCTAAGCACACAGCTAAAATAACAAAGCAGTGGCTTCAGAACAACTCTGTGACCATTCTTGACTGGCCCAGCCAGAGCCATGACCTAAACCCAATTGAACATCTCTGGAGACACTTGAAAGTGGCTGTCTACCAACGTTCACTATCCAACCTGAGGAAAATGGAGAGGATCTGAAATGAAGAATGGCAAAGGATCCCCAAATCCAGGTGTGAAAAACTTGGAAGAAGACTCATAGCTGTACTAGCTCAAAAGGGTGCTTCTACTAAATACTGAGCAAAGGGTCTGAATACTTAAGACCATGTGATATTTTCAGTTTTTGTTGTTTAATAAATTTGCAAAAATATCTACATTTCTGTTTTTTTCCTTTCAAGATGGGGTGCAGATTGTACATTTATGAGCAAAAAAAATGAACTTTCCGTCTGAATACTTTCCGTACCCACTGTATGTGTCTTTTCATATAGTGTATGTAAACTTCTGGTTTCAACTGTATGTAAAAATGTATACGTAAGCCAAAAATATCATAAAGTTAAAGGAGTTGTCTCATTACGAGCTTTCAGCCTGTCAGTGTCCCTGGTAAGTTGAACTGAGGGGCGTGCTAGCTTGTCTGTCTGTTCTGCTCCCTCTCCCCCCTCCCATCAGCACACAGGCAGCTACGTAACTTCTATAAGGGGGGGGGAGGGGGGAGTTTGCTCTCAGAGTTCACCCTGTGTGTGCCTGCCTAGGTCTGTTGCAGGAGAGGGCTGATCTAGGAGTGTAGAGAGGAATATGAAGCTGTGTGCTAATAGAGCAGAGGGGATGCATGTGTTCCTATATCCCCTGCTTAGCTTACAAGTCTCCACATCTCCAGCAACAACAAGGGAAGTGTTACTATACTCAGGATGTCTCACTAATACAGGAGAGCATAAAGTATTCACATGCCCCCTGATCTGTATAGTATTAGTATAGTCACAGTTCCAAAGACATATCATGATTATAGTAACAGACAGGGTCACTGCTGTCACATCTATCTGTGTATAGAGCAGGAGGAAGCAGGCACACACAGGGTTAAGCCAGGCAGTAAGGACACAGACGCCAGAGTCCTCCCTCCCCCCCTCCCTCCTCCTCCCTCCACTCCAGAAGCATTCTGTGCGGGAGGGGCTCTCTGCTCCGACCTGTCTTCAAAGGTGATGAGTCATTCAGACCTGACAGCCAGTAAGATAAGGATCAACAGGTCGGCTACTATAGAGATTTGAGAAGCTGATGTAGTAATACTAACAGGGCTAGCTCAAAATCAGTAGGACATTTGTAATGAACATATATTGCAAAGCTGCTTGTTTTTTAAAGATCTTTTAATTAAAACCCAATCATTGTAGCGAGACAACCCCTTTAAGTCACAAATGAATAACATCAGTTTACATGTCCATAAGTAAAAAATGTAAATACCTAACCCAGTCATGAATGGCTCAAAGACAGATAGGAGGAGAGTACACGGTCCCAACGCAAGTTTGATTGCGGGACTTCCCGCTTTTTTATATTTTTGGCTTATGTATACATTTTACAAATGTCTATACATTTTTTCTAAGATTGTGGAGTTGTAGAGCATGCATTTTTTCATTTTTTGACTGAAGTATCACATATTTTAATGATTTTTAACATTAATAAGCATTTGTATTATCATAAATCTGTTTTTTAATGATCTTTTATTGACTTGTTAGTCTGTGTTTGTGACCAAATTCATATTTTGTATATCTTATGCCATTTTTTTTTTGTTGGTTTACAACATGACAATGATCCAAAACACATCTTTAAGGCCACTGTTGCATTTTTGAAAACGGACATGGTAAAAGTGATTTAGTGGCCAAATATGTCTACTGAGCCCAATGAAACACCTATGGTATAATCTCTGAAGAGACAAGTTGAGCATCACTCGCCACCCAGCATCCAGGCTCTAAAAGAAAAGATTCTTGAAGAATAGAAAAACATAGATGTTGCAACATGTTCAATTCATGCCTAGAAGACTTGGTGGTGTCCTTAAAAAACATTGTGCTCATACAAAATACTAAATGTAGTAATGTTTGATGTGGGCTGTATTTATTCTTGCATCAAATAATTGGAGTAAAACTGAACATTTTGTAAGCTAAGTTATATTATTAACCTTACTTGCATGTTATAGGTTAAAAAAGGTCCTTGACAAAGTTTGGGCCATTGTTCTTGTGTTCAGTAAGCTATTTATAAAATTGTTACTTTTCAAAGGGGTTGTACTCATTTATGCTGAGCCCTATCCAGTCGTCCCTTGCTATATCGCGGTTCACTTATTGCGGCTTCACTGTGTCGCAGATTTTTTTTTAAAAGTATATCTAACTGTATCTAATTCTGCATTGTGGAGTTTTTGCAGTAACAGACAGCGGTAGTGGATCCGCTGGACCACTGCAAGTGATGGTATAAGCCACGCCAGGGAGCGGAGTCTAAGTAGGTCCTGGTTTTCATCAGAGCCCGCCGAAAAGCGGGAAGGACTTGCTGCGTCAGGAGTCTACCAGGTCGCTACCCCTGACGTGACTTGCTTGCGGTGGCAGCCAAGGGTTAGCGTGGTACAGAATCGTCAGACGTAGGCATAGTCGTGGACAGGCAAGAAGGTCAGGGTAGGCGGAAAGATTCATGGTCAATAAACGTAGCAAGAGGGTCAGGGCTGGCAGCACAGGTTCAAGGTCAATAAACGTAGCACGAGGGTCAGAACACTGAAGATACTAGAATGCACTTTCAACGCTTTCTCTAAAGGCAACGGGCACAATAGATCCGGCGGGGAAGTGTCGGGGCGGTAACCTTATATAGGACCAGCGGCCGGCAATAAACCAATTACCGGCACGCTGGCCCTTTAAATCTCAAAAAACTGCCGCGCACTAGGTGGTGCTCGCGCGCACGGCAGCGGGCAGAGAGCCGCACGGGGACAGGAGCGTGGCCGGGTGTGTCCTGGCTCGCGGGGAAAGCGGGTGCGCCGCGGCCGATCTGCGGGACGCGGAGCCAACCCGCACCCAGACGCGGGGGGGGCCAGACGGGTGATGTTCAAGTTGTTGTCCTCCGGTTCCCAAAGATCTCTCCTCCGGCCCGAATCCTTCCCAATCAATGAGGAAATATCGCGTCCCTCTGATAGACTCAGGCTCGGACTGGGCCGCCGGGGGACCGGGGAATCCCCCGGTGGGCCCCCCGTGCCGCTTGGGGGGCCCGGGAGGCAGTGCCGTCAACTCCAGGGGCCCTGTCCGCGCATGCCTGGTCCATGAAACGCCCGGACCTGGTCCGAGGCGTCAGAGACCGGCCCGGTAGCCGGGGCGACTAAATGTCCCCGACTCCGGGATGCGCGGTGTCAGCGGAGGGACAGCGCCTCTAGCGCTGCGCTCCGTGATCTCCCCGGCAGGCTGAAGACGCTAGGCCTTCAGCTGCGGCGCCGG
The DNA here is from genome assembly GCA_025379985.1 of Phyllomedusa bahiana. Lineage (NCBI taxonomy): Eukaryota > Metazoa > Chordata > Amphibia > Anura > Hylidae > Phyllomedusa > Phyllomedusa bahiana. Next base: position 69,226 of record JAODAL010013848.1, read on the forward strand.
GCCCCTACTGCTGGACCGTTGGCGGCGCGGGTGAGCGGTGACATCACTCCACCGCGCGCCTACTTGCAGTGCAGCAGGAGCGGCGGCCGGAGCAGGAGCCCGAGCCAGTTAAGTGGTTTTGTTGTTTTTTTTTTTTTTTTTAAAACTATCTACAAGGGGTGGGTCCCTGGCTACAAGGGGGGCCCTGATATAAAGGGGGGTCCCTGGCTACAAGGGGGTCCCTGGCTAGAAAGGGGGGCCCTGGCTACAAGGGGGGCCCAGGCGATAAAGGGGGTCCCTGGCTACAAGGGGGGCCATGGTACATTGGGGGGGCCCTGGCTATAAAGGGGGTCCCTGGCTACTAGGGGGGCCCTGGCTATAAAGGGGGGCCCTGGCTATAAAGGGGGTGCCTGGCTACAAGGGGGGCCCTGGCTATAAAGGGGGGCCCTGGCTACAAAGGGGGTCCCTGGCTACAAGGGGGGCCCTGGCTACAAGGGGGGGGGCCCTGGCTACTAGGGGGGCCCCTGGGCTTATAATGGGGGTCCCTGGCTACACGGGGGCCTGGCTATAAAGGGGGCCCCGGCTACAAGGGGGGGCCTGGCTACAAGGGGGGGGCCTTCGCTATATAGGGTGGCCCTGGCTAGAAGGGGGGACCGACTACATGGGGGGACCACTAAAGGGGGGAATCACTGGCTACAAGGGGGTCACTGGCGATAAAGGGGGTCCCAGGCTACAAGGGGGGCCCTGGCTATAAGGGTCCCTGGCTAGGAAGGGAGGGACCTGACTACAAGGGGGGGATCATGGCTACAAGGGGGGTTCCTGGCTATAAAGTTGGGTCCCGGGATAAAGAGGGCCTGGCTATAAAGGGGGTCCTGGCTGATAAAGGGCTCACGGGCTATTAGGGGAGCCCTGGCTATAAAGGGGGGCCCTGGCTACAAGGGGGTGCCCTGGCTACAAGGGGGTCCCTGGCTTAAAGGGGGTTCCCTGGGCTATTAAGGGGGTCCCTGCTACAGGGGGGCCCTGGCTATAAGGGGGTCCATGGCTACAAGGGGGGACTGACTACAAGGGGGGGAATCACTGGCTTACAAAGGGGGGTCCTGGCTACAAGAAGGGCCTGGCTATAAGGGGGTTCCTGGCTTATAACAGGGGGGCCTGGCTATTAAGGGGGGTCCCTGGCTATAAAGGGGGTCCCTGGCTACAAGGGGGTCCCTGGCTATAAAGGGGGGCCCTGGCTATAAAGGGGGTCCCTGGCTACAAGGGGGGCCCTGGCTACAAGGGGGTCCTGGCTACAAAGAGGGGCATGGCTATAAAGGGTGGTCCCTGGGCTACAAGGGGGGGCCCTGGGCTATAAAAGGGGGTCCCTGGCTACAAAGAGAGCCCTGGCTACAAGGGGGGCCCCTGGCTATAAAGGGGGGTGGTCCCTGGCTACAAGGGGGGGCGCTGGCAATAAAGGGGGGCCCTGGCTATAAAGGGGGTTCCCTGGATACAAGGGGGGCCTGCTATAAAGGGGGGTCCCTGGCTACAAGGGGGTCCATGGCTACAAGGGGTGGCCTGGCTATAAAGGGGGGCTGGCTGGCACAGGGGGTGGGCCCTGGATATAAAGGGTGGTCCATGGCTACAAGGGGGGCCCTGGCTATAAAGGGGGGTCCTGGCTACAAGGGTGGTCCTGGCTACAAGGGGGGGGGGGCACTGGCTATAAAGGGGTCACTGGCTAGAAAGGGTGACCTGACTACATGGGGGACCTGACTACAAGGGGGAGGGATCACTGGCTACAAGGGGTCCTGGCTATAAAGGGGGTCCCTGGCTTAATTTAGGGGGTTCCCTGGCTACAAGGGGGGGCCCTGGAGATAAAGGCATCCCTGGCTAGAAGGGGGGGGACCGACTACACAGGTGGGAATCACTGGCTACAAGGGGGGGGCCCTGGCTATAAAGTGTGGTCCCTGGCTACTAAGAGGGCCCTGGCTATAAGGCGGGTCCCTGGCTATACAGGGGGGCCCTGGCTATAACGGGGGGCCCTGGCTATTAAAAGGGGGTCCCTGGCTACATAGGGGGCCCTGGCTACACGGGGGTCCCTGGTATAAGGGGGTACCTGGTATAAAAGGGGGTCACTGGCTACAAGGGGGTCCCTGGCCTGGCTATAAAGGGGTTCCCTGGCTACAAGGGGGGACCTGACTACAGGGGGGAATCACTGGCTACAAGGGGGGGTCCCTGGCTCAAGAGGGCCTGGCTATAGGGGGGCCCTGGTATAAAGGGGGGCCCTGGCTATAAAGGGTCCTGGCTATTAAGGGGGTCCCTGGCTGCAGGGGGGTCCCTGGGCTAGAAAGGGGGCCCTGGGACTTTGAAAGGGGTCCGCTGGCTATAATAAAGGGGGTCCCTGGCTACAAGGGGGGCCCTGGCATATAAATGGCGTCCCTGGCTAGAAGGGGGTACCTGACTACAAGGGGGGAATCATGGCTAACAGGGGGGGTCCCTGGCTTATAAAGGGGGTCCCTGGTACAAGGAGGGGCCCTGGCTATAAAGGGGGTCACTGCTATAAAGGGGGTTCCCTGGCCTACAAGAGGGCCCTGGCTTAAAAGAGGGCCCTGGCTATAAAGGGGGTCCCTGGGCTATAAAGGGGGTTCCCTGGCTAATAAAGGAGGGACCTGGCTATTAAAGGAGGGCCCTGGCTTTAAAGGGGGGCCCTTGGATACAAGGGGGGCCTGGATATAAAGAGGGGCCCTGGGCTACAAGGGGTCCCTGACTGCAATGGGGGGCCCTGACTGCAAGGGGGGGTCCCTGCTACAAGGGGGGACCTGTAAATAAAGGGGGGTCCCTGGCTATAAAGGGGGTCCCTGGCTATAAAGGGGTCCCTGACTACAAGGGGGGGCCCTGGCTAGAAAGGGGGTTTCCCTGCTATAAAGGGGGTTCCGGATTCCAAGGGGGCCCCTGGCTACAAGGGGGTCCCTGGCTATAACGGGGGGCCCTGGCTACAAGGGGGGGTCCCTGACTGCAAGGGGGGTCCCTGACTGCAAGGGGGGTCCCTGGCTATAAAGGGGGTGCCTGGCTACAAGGGGGGCCCTGGCTATAAAGGGGGTCCCTGGCTACAAGGGGTCCCTGGCTTACAAGAGAGGGGACCTGATAAAAGGGGGGGAACTGACAACAAGGGGGGTCCCTGGCTATAAAGGGGGGGGGGCCCTGGCTACAAGGGGGTCCCTGGCTATAAAGGGGGTCCCTGGCTATAATGGGGTGCCCTGGCTACAAGGGGGGCCCTGACTGCAAGGGGGGACCTGACTACAAGGGGGGTCCTGCTATAAAGGGGGGTCCCTGGCATACAAGGGGGTCCCTGGTCTACAAGGGGGGCCCTGGGCTACAAGGGGGGGGACCTGACTACAGGGGGTACCTGGTATAAAGGGGTCCCTTGGCTACAAGGGGGGGTCCCTGGCTATAAATGGGAACCTGGCTATAAAGGGGGCCATGACTACAAGGGGGGCCCGGCTACAAGGGGGGCCCTGGCTACAAGGGGCGGCCCTGGACTGCAAGGGGGGTCTCATGGTCAAGGGGGGCCTGGCTACAAGGGGGGGCCCTGACTGCTAGGGGGGCCCTGGCTAGAAGGGGGGACCTGACTACTAAAGGGGGTCCTGGGCTACATGGGGGGTCCCAGCTAAATGGGGGGTCCCTGGCTACAAAGAGGGGCCCTGGTTACAGGGGGGCCCACTGACTACAAAAGGGGCCTCACTACAAGGGGTCCCGGCTACCTACAGGGGGTCCTGGCGGCTACAAGCGGGTCCCTGGCTACCTAAGGGGGGCCCTGGCTACAAGGGGGCCTGACTACAAAGGGGGCCCCTGGCTACCTAAAGGGGGCACTGGCTACATGGGGGCCCGATACAAGGGGGGCCCCTGACTACCAGGGGGGCCCTGGCTACCTAAAAGAGTGGCCTACTTCAAGGGGGACCCTGGCTACCTTCAGGGGGGCCCTAACTACCTACTGGGGCCCATGACTACAATGGGGCCCTGGCTCCCTAAAGGGACGCTTTGACTACCTACAGGGGGGCCTGACTACAATTGGGGGCCTGGCTACCTAAATACTAAAGGGGCCCTGAATACCTACACAGTAGTAAAGGGGGGGGGCCCTGACTTCCTGCACACTGCCTAAAGGAGGCCCCTCAAACTGCCTGCATACTACTAAAAGAGGCCTTAACTGCCTGTATACTACTTCTGGGAAGCCCTATCTGACTGTATACTACTAAAGGGTGGGGTCCCTAACTACCGATTAGCTTACCTAACTGGGAGAAACCACCTACTACCAGACTGGGGCCTTGACTATTTGCCTACCTACCTAGGGTCTTATTACCTACCTGGTAATTTAATTGCGAGGGCAGCAGCCCTAGTTGTCGCTTTATCTCCAGAGGGTTAGTCCTTCCCCACCTTCCAACCCCTTAGGATTACTAGCCTCTAAGTTTATGGGCTTGTACCCGCTTCTCCACACCCCTGGGTAGTTTGTCCTGCTGGTGGGAATGGTAAGAGATGCTGGAAAGTTGGGGATTTCTAAGATATTTGTGTGTACATTCTGCAGGGGATTGTGTGGCGGGACCAAGTAATCTTGGCGGTGTGGAACGGGAGAGCAGAAGAAAAAGGAATAAGAACGACTCATGAGAGAAGAGAACGACTCCTAAGATAGGAAGTATCGGTGAGGTACCTGTTTTCAGGGGTTATTTACTTCTATATTTGGATCAGTTGCTGTATTCACTGTATGTGATGTGACCTGAGCTGGTGTCTGACTCTATGTGGTCTCTTAAGGCAGGTGTTGTAGGTTATACATGAGCTGGTGTCTGACCTCTATGGGTTCTATGTGGCCGGTGTTGTGGTTATACCTGAGCTGGTGTCTGACATCTATGCGGTTCTATATGCAGTGTTGTTAGTTATACCTGAGCCGGTGTAACCGACTCCTCTATGTGGTCTCTATATGGCGGTGTTGTAGGTTATACACTGAGCTGGTGTCTGACATCTTGTGGTCTTATATGGTGGTGTTTTGTAGGTTATACTGAGCTGGTGTCTGAACATCTATGTGGTCTCTATTATGGTGGTGTTGTAAGGGTTATATCGTGTCGCCGTATACTTGCCAGCGTACATGTTGTCTGATTGACCCTGTGATAGGATTACACTTTTACTTTTTGCTGGTGATTATTTTAGATGGTAGTGAGGTGTGTGACCAAGGGAAACATGTGGGGGGTAATGTTTGTGGGAGGAGGGGATATTGATATGGGGGTGGAGGGGGTTTGTGTATCGTGGGTGGAGGAGGATATTGTATGGGGTGGGGGGGGATAGTGGATGTGGGTGGAGGGGGAGCTTGTATGTGGGTGGCGGGGGGATATGTATGTGTGGTGGAGGGGGTATTGTATGTGGGTGGGAGGGGGATTTGTATGTGGTGGAGGGGGTGGGTGTTGTAGGTGGGTGGAGGGGGATAGTGTATGTGGGGGGAGGGAGATATTGTATGTGGGTGGGAGGGGGATATTGTATGTGGGTGGAGGGGGATATTGTATGTGGGTGGAGGGGGATATTGTATGTGGGTGGAGGTGGATATTGTTGTGGCCGGAGGAGGATATTGTGTATGTGGGTGGAGGAGGATATTGTATGTGGGTGGAGGGGGATATTGTATGTGGGTGGAGGGGGAGGGATATTGTATGTGGGTGGAGGGGGAGTTGTATGTGGGTGGTAGGGGAGATTTGGTATGTGGTGGAGGGGGATATTGTATGTGGGTGGAGGAGGGATATTGTATGTGGGTGGAGGGCGATATTGGTATGTGGGTGGAGGGGGATATTGTATGTGGGCCGGAGGGAGGATAATGTATTGTGGGTGGAGGAGGATATATGTATGTGGGGGAGGGGGATATTGTTATGTGGGCGGCGGGGATATTGTATGTGGGGGCCGGTGGGGATCTTGTAGGTGGGTGGCGGAGGATATTGGATGGGGGAGGATGGGGGGATATTTATGTCGGGTGGAGGGGGATTTGTATGTGGGGGTGGGGAAATGTATGTGGGTTGTGAGGGGGATATTGTATGTGGGCCGGAGGAGGATATTGTATGTGGGTGGAGGAGGATATTGTATGTGGGCGGAGGGGGATATTTTATTAGGGCGGAGTGGGATATTGTATTGTGGGGGCCGGTGGGGGATATTTGTATGTGGGTGGAGGAGGTTTTGTTATGTGGCGGAGGGGGGATAGTGTATGTGGGTGGCGGGGTATATTGTTTGTGGGTGGAGGGGGATATTGTATGTGTGTGGAGGGGGTAATATTGTATGTGGGTGGAGGGGGATATTGTAGGTGGGCGGAGGGGGATATATTTAACTGTATGTAGGCTCGGAGGGGGATATTGTATGTAGGCGGAGGGGGATATTGTATGTGTGGTGGAGGGGGATATTGTATGTGGGTGGAGGGGGATATTGTGATGTGTGTGGACGGGGATAATGTATGTGGGTGGAGGGAGATATTGTTTGTGGGTGGGGAGGGGGATATGGTATGTGGTGGAGGGGGATATGTATGCGGGTGGAGAGGGCTCGTGTATGCGGGTGGAGGGGGAAATTGTATGTGGGTGGAGGAGGATAGTGTATGTGGGGTGGAGGAAGATATTGTATGTGGGTGGAGGGGGGGATATTGTATGTGGGTGGAGGGGATATTGTATGTGGGTGGAGGAGATATTGTATGTGGGTGGAGGGGGATATTGTATGTGGGTGGAGGAGGATATTGTATGTGGGTGGAGGAGGATATTGTATGTGGGATGGTGGGGGATATTGATATGGGGTGGAGGGGGATATTGTTGTGGGTGGAGGGGTTAGGTATGTGGGTGGAGGGGGATTTTGTATGTGGGCGGAGGGGGATATTGTATGTGGGTGGAGGGGGATATTGATGGAGCTACTTTGCCCTGTGTCTATGATATGTTAGACTGACAGATATGTGACTCTCTATTGTACTACACAATACAGTTCTGTTTTGCGCACTGTATTATGTGGTAAAATGGGCGCATTTATGTCCGAGAGGCCGGTAATATTCTCATGTACAGTAGGGTGGGCCCCCCAAGATCAATTCCCCTGTGGGCCCCAGACCTCCCAGTCCGACACTGGATAGACTTCATAGCCAGATTCTCTTTCACCGTGAACACGTTGGAGTCCTCCGCTTCAGGGGGGGAGGAGGGGACTTTCTGAGAGAAGCGATTGAGCACCACAGGCTTCAGCAGGGAGACATTTTATTTTTATAATTATTATTTATTTTAGAGCGCCATTGATTCCAGGGCGCTGTACATTCAAGGGGAATTACATACATAACAATTGTTGAACAAATACAATGGTGACGAAAAATGACTAGTAACTGATACAGAGAGGAAAGAGGGCCCTGCACGTGAGGGCTTACAATCTAGAAGGGAGGAGGGGAGAGACAGAAGGCCACCGGATTGATCCGCTGTAACACCTCAAATGGCCCTAGGAACCGTGGACTTAGTTTATAGCTTGGTATCTTGAGCCGGACATACCTGGCTGACAGCCACACCTTATCTCCTGGAGCAAAAGTTGGGGCTGGTCTCCTCTTCTTGTCCGCCTGGGACTTCATGCGGACAGTAGCTTGTTGAAGAGACTGGCAAGTCTGCTCCCAAATGGCAGTCATGTCCCGGACCAGGGTGTCCACCACAGGAACCTCAGAGGCAGAAGGCAGAGGGGGTGGGGTGGGGGGGTGGGAGGGGATGCAGTCCATAGACAATATAGAAAGGTGAAGAGCCCGTAGATTCAGAGTCCAGGGAGTTATAAGAGAATTCAGCAACATGGGCAACAGGCCAGACCAGTTGTCTTGACGGGGCCGAGACGAAGTGGCGAAGATACGTGCCAAGGATTTAATTGATCCTTTCCACCTGACCGTTGGATTGCGGGTGGAAAGCTGAGGAAAAGTCCAATTTTACTTGTAACAGGGAGCAGAGGGCACGCCAGAACCTGGAGACGAACTGGACCCCGCAGTCTGAGACGATGTGACGTGGTAGGCGGTGTAGCCTGAAGATGTGCTCGAAGAAGAGAGTGGCGAGCCGAGGAGCAGAGGGAAGACCTGGCAACGGGACAAAGTGTGCCATCTTCGAAAAGTGGTCTGCGACCACCCAAATAACAGTATTACCGGAGGATGGAGGAAGGTCGGTGATAAAATCCATAGACACCTGGGACCATGGGGACTCCGGTGTGGGCAAGGGGTGCAGAAGACCGGATGGGCTGCGACGGGGCGTCTTATGCCGGGCACAGATGGTACAGGCTTCCACAAACTCCCTTGTGTCCCTTGTAAGCGTCGGCCACCAGTAGAAGCGGGAGATCAGCAGATACGTTTTTCGAGCACCAGGGTGCCCGGCCACCAGGGAACAATGTCCCCATTTTAGAATCTTCCTCCGGAGAGCCAGATGCACATAAGTATTCCCCTGAGGAATCCGTTGGAGGTCGACCGGAGCAACATGAACCAAACATTCTGGGGGTATAATATGCTGAGGACCGGGGTCTTCTCCTATGGTATCGGAGGCGCAGGAAAGGGCGTCAGCCTTGATGTTCTTCTCTGTGGGGCGGAAGTGAATCCGGAAGTCAAAACGTGAAAAGAACAGCGACCACCTGGCCTGGCGGTGATTTAAATGTTGGGCCAACTGGAGGTACAGGAGGTTTTTATGGTCAGTGTAGACATCAATTGGATGATGAGCCCCTTTTTAGGAGGTGGCGCCATTCCTCCAGGGCTAGCTTAATAGCTAATAATTCCCGGTCCCTGATGGCGTAATTCCTCTCCGCCGGAGAGAAGGTCTTGGAGAAGAATCCGCACGTGAGAGTTCTGCCTTTGGCCCCTTTTTGCATGAGCACCTCTCCAGCCACCACGGACGAGGCATCCACCTCCAAAGCGAAAGGTTTCTCTGGGTCTGGGCGAGACAGGATGGGTGCAGAGGCAAAAGCCAACTTGAGCTCCGAAAATGCCTTTTCGGCTGCTTGTGACCAGAGTTTCGGGTTGGCGTTCTTCTTAGTGAGGGCCACGATCGGTGCCACCAATGTAGACAAATGGGGAATAAATTGCCGATAGTAATTAGCGAACCCCAAGAAGCGCTGTATGGCCTGAAGTCCCGTAGGTCGAGGCCATGCAGAACGGCCGATAACTTCACTGGATCCATCTGAAGACCCTTATCGAGACGATATAACCCAGGAATGGAAGGCTCGTCTGCTGAAAAAGGCATTTCTCCAACTTGGCGTAAAGCCAGTTGCTGCAGAGACGACTCAGTACCTGGCGTACCTGCAACCGATGGGTTTGAGGATCAGGAGAAAAAATCAAGATGTCGTCCAAGTAGATGATGACACTAGAGTAGAGGAGGTCTCTAAAGATGTAATTGACGAATTCCTGAAAGACAGCTGGGGCGTTGCATAGCCCAAAAGGCATCACCAAGTATTCAAAGTGCCCGTCACGCGTGTTAAAGGCCGTCTTCCATTTATCGCCCTCTCGAATTCTAACGAGGTTATATGCTCCACGCAGATCTAGTTTAGAAAAGAACTTGGCTCCCCGGAGCCGGTAGAACAGTTCCGAAATTAGAGGTAACGGATAACGGTTCTTCACGGTGATTTTATTAAGACCTCGATAATCGATGCAGGGGCATAGAAAACCATCCTTTTTCTCAACAAAGAAGAAACCGGCTTCGGCCGGTGATGAAGACCGGCGAATAAAGCCCTTCTCCAAGTTCTCCTGTATATATGCCGACATGGCCAGAGTCTCTGGTACGGACAAAGGATAGACCCTCCCCCGAGGAGGACTGGTCCCAGGAAGAAGGTCAATCGGACAGTCATAGGGCTGATGGGGGGCAGCGTCTCGGCCTCCTTCTCCGAAAACACATCAGCGAAGTCCTGGTACTCCGTTGGTAGACCTGGCAGAGGTTTGGGAGATGACTGCAGAGGGATGGCATGCACTGAGCGGGGTGCGACCAGACAGTGACTCAGGCAATCCAGTCCCTAACGCAAGACCTCGCCAGTCTTCCAGTCGAGCGTAGGGGCATGACGTTGCAGCCATGGAAGCCCCAAGCAGATCGCCGACGAAGACCTCGGTAGCATGTGGAAGGCAATCTTCTCCTTGTGCAGGGCCCCCACGTGGAGGGACACCAGCCTGGTGATGTACAGAATGTAATCGCTCAGAAGTTCCCCACTTACTGAAGAAATCACCAGGGGTATTTCCAGCTGGACCAGCGGCAGACAATATTGAGATACCAGGGAAGCATGGATAAAGTTCCCGGCAGTCCCAAAATCCAGGAAGGCAGAGGCCCGAAACGAAAGGCCAGCATCCGTAGTGACTCGTACCGGTATTGTAAAACGTGGAGCGGGAAAATCAGCACCTAGGGACGCCTCTCCCATGGGACCTAGGTGCGAGTGTTGACCGGTCGCAGGGGCTAGTCGAGGCAGCCAGCGGGTACGTACTACGTCTCGTCCCTGGCGGAACTTCCCCTGTCTCTCGGTGAAGCGAACATTGATGCAAGTGGCCAGGTGAATGAGTTCACTCAGAGAGGACGGAAGGTCTCTAGCGGCCAGTGCATCCTTCACCCTGCTGGATAACCCCTTCTTAAAGGTGAAGCAGAGGGCTGAGTCATTCCAGGATAACTCCGAGGCCAGAGTATGGAATAGTACGGCATAGTTTCCCACGGAGGAGTCCCCCTGGTGAAGATTCAGGAGCGACATCTCGGCAGAAGACGCACGCGTTGGTTCCTCGAAGATGCTATGAAATTCCTGGAGGAAGGCCTGTAGGTCTGCAGTCACTGGGTCGCTACTATCCCAGAGGGGTGTTGCCCAAGCCAGAGCCTTCCCGGAAAGTAGGCTGACCACGATTGCCACTTTTGCCATTTCTGTGGGAAACTGATCAGCCATCAGCTCGACGTGCATGGAGCACTGGGTAGTGAAACCCCTGCAAAGCCTCGGGTCCCCGTCAAACTTAGAATGATAGAGGAAGTCGAAGCTCGGGGCCAACCGTAACCAACGGAACAGGGAGCGTAGAAGGAACCACAGACGAAGGTGGCGGCTGCTAATGAGACGTGAGGAGCTATCGTGCCAAGTTGGACAGCTGATCCAACAGCTGTGCCTGTTGCGAAATCCGCTGCAACTGCTGGGCAATGACGGACGTGAGGTCTGCGATATGACGGACATGAGGTCTGCGATACTGGGCAGAGGCACCTTGGCGGGATCCATGGCCGGATCTAACTGTAACGGATGGTATAAGCCACACCAGGGAGCGGAGTTTAAGTAGGTCCTGGTTTTCACCAGAGCTCACCGCAAAGCGGGATGGACTTGCTGCAGCGCGAGTCTACCAGGTCGCTACCCCTGACGTGACTTGCTTGTGGTGGTAGCCAAGGGTTAGCGTGTTACAGAATCGTCAGGCGTAGGCGTAGTCATGGACAGGCGAGAAGGTCAGGTCAGGCAGCAAGATTTGTGGTTAATAAATCTAGCAAGAGGGTCAGGGCTGGCAGCAAAGGTTCGAGGTCAATAAACGTAGAACAAGGGTCAGAACACCGAAGCTACTAGAACACACTTTCAACGCTTTCTCTAAAAGCAATGGGCACAATAGATCCAGTGGGGAAGTGCTGGGGCGGTAACCTTATATAGGACCAGCGGCCGGCAATAAACCAATTACCGGCGCGCTGGCCCTTTAAATCTCAAAGAACTGCCGTGCGCACGCACTAGGTGGCGCTCGCGCGCACAGCAGCTGGCAGAAAGACGCACGGGGACAGGAGCGTGGCCAGGTAAGTCCTGGCTCTCGGGGAAGCGAGTGCGCCTGCGGCCCGACATGCAGACCGCGGCGCCGCCCGCTCCCAGAGAGGGGGTGGGGGGGGGCACAGACAGGACACGGGTGTGCCCGCAGCCAGACCCACGGCAGCGGGACCACCTTTGACATTCGCTATATTGCGTGATTTTGTGGTATGGAATGGGAGGAGACCAACCACAGCAATGTGCTCTGTATCCTCGACGCTGCTTGGCTGATTAATTAAGAGCATATAAAGTGTTAATAAGAGCATGGGAAAGATTTATAGGAGAGCGGGAAGGGTTTATAAAGCCTTAAAATATATATTAGTAATAAAATAAGTATAACGCCGCTACTTCACGGATTTTCATCTATCGCAGGGGTCTCTGGAACGTATATATAAACATATGTGTGTGTATATATATATATATATATATATATATATATATATATATTGTAACACCTCACATGCCTTCGGCCGCCTTCTTGGCTCGGCCCGGGGGTCATTCAGCTCACGGATCGCCGCTTTGGTTAAAACGGATTGGCACTCCGACACAGGCTTCAGTTTATCCTGGCTTCAGCCAGTTTTATTAGCACCGAAAAAGCATACAAAGCAAACATAACACAAATAAAACCCTCGGCCGTCTAGCCACTAGATTCACATAAACAGTCCCTCTCTACTCAGGGTCTGTGCCTACCACACAGCACCACATACCACAGTATTCTTACTGTATACTTTGTGGCTTTCCTCAAGCCTCCAGGGGGACCAGAGCTCTCTCTAGCTCCACTACTGCTCCACTGCCAGGTAGCAGACCACGCCCCCTGATTCCCTGGAGTGGGAGGCCTTTAATCGGTCTCCAGAGACATACCCAAAACCTGACCTGGAATGCGGGGACAGCCACCCACCCAACACTATGGCTGTCCCAAAAAAGCCACCCCATACATAGCCGCCTAGCAGCTATTCTAGCCACTACTGTAAGTGTCAGTACTATATCATTACTGACATAATATAGGTGACTTTTCCCCACTGAGACCAGGTCCTCAGTGGCGCATCTGCAGTATGTCTCTAGCCTCACACCCTCTAGTGGCAGAAACCTGCGACTATCGGGGATCGCTCTGTCACATTATATATATAATATATATATTATATATAATATAATATATATATATATATATTATATATATATATATATCATAAGGATATTGGGCCCTATATATGAAAACTGTCTAGCAGTAAGTCTGTTTTTGTTGGCCACAGCAACCAATCAGAGCTGAGATTTTAATTGCTATGGGCAACAAAGACAGTCTTACTGTTAGACAGTTTTCATACATAAGGACAACTGTCTTTCTCTCATGCACTGCCCTATTACATGTATCCATTTTGCATGGAGTGTTCCTTAATTGCTTTTGGATATAAAAATAAATATTTGCTTTTGAAGCTACTCTGTATACAGTGCATCATCTAATGAAAATTACTATGGAAAAATTGTTGCTGTTTCTTGTGGCAATCCTTATATGAGTTAGCATTAAATCAAATTACTGTAGCATACAATGAAAAATCAACTTCTCTATTCTATTGTCTTTTTTCAGAAACATAAATCAGTTGCATTCCGCAAAACATTGGAACATTAGTCGTTCCTAGTTAATCTTTAGTGGAGACAAATACCTTTGTCTGCAAAAGGTTCAGCAGTCAAATCCCATTTATCTAAATTCTTTTTAGTTATTCAATCTCATTATAATGAGATTGAATAGTAGGGTGCAACGTGTGTATAAGGAAGCAGATGTTGTATACTGAAATTTTTTAAAATTTTCCTGCATTTATATGTATTGTAACTGACACGTTTAGATTGTATTATATAGAAGATTTGTTTCACTAGTTTCAAAATAAGCAGCATCTCTGGCCATGACCCTATCAGAAGTCACTTAAGGATCTCCAGCTTTATCTGCTGTGTAAATATACAAACAGAGATTAAGGGCGGAAAGGGCAAACTGTTCCAGTCTAGTATTTTAAACTATTTCAATGAGAGGTGGTAGTGGGCTATCTGTACCATTTTGTGAAAAAGTAAAGGCTTATGGGAAAGAGCTGAAGAGCTCCACAGCACCATCTATTGGATGTAGTTATCCTCAATTCATATGTAACTCAGAAGCACCTTGCAATTTGAAAAATACTTAAGCCAAACCAGTTAAATTAATCTACAAAAAGCTGTTTCGTGGTATTTGCCCCTCTTCAGGTCAGAGTAGAACTTACTGGTTGGCTGGGTGAGAGGTGAGTGTTCCTTAGAAGAGGGAAACATCTCTCCTTGGGAAGAGTCACCAAATAATTGGTTGGTGTGAGGATTTATTCACCTTTCCTACCTCACTGACTTTTTTGCATGGGAGAGAGCTGAATAGCTCCACAGCGCCATCTATTAGATGTAGTTATACTCAATTCACATGTAATTCAGAAGAGCCTTGCAATGTGAAAAGGACTTAAAGGGGATGTATCACTTCATCAGTTCGGCTGTTCTCTTGTAGCTTGATTTTCTCAGTTCCTGAAATCCAGGGGCGTTTCTTCCCCTCCCAGCTGGGTGTTTCTTAACTGAAGGGGGATGACATCATCCTCCCCCTTCACTGTTCATGCTTGCTCCCAAGTCAGTGTGTTCAACCCCACCCTCCACATGTCACTGTGCCATTCCTCTCCTTTTGCAGTCTTATTTTGTAAGAGCTGTTCACATACCACAGGCCTGCATTCAGTCTAGACAGCCTTCTAGGAACTCAGAGCGCTGATCTCTTCTCGTTTCACAGCTGGAGGTTTGTTAAAGTTGAATCCAGTCTTCTATGAACTCCTCCAGAGCACAGATCCGTCTCTCTGCTATGCAGGAGCATTAGGCACCGAGAAACTATTTTGCTGTTTTCTGATTGTAGAAGCAGCTGCAGTGTCACTGAGGAGCTGGTGGCTGTGCAAAGGGAAATGTTGCCGGACCCTTACATGCAGGAGCATTAGGCACTGAGGAACAATTCTGCTATTTTCTGATTGTAGATGCAGCTGCAGTGCAATGAGGAGCTGCTAGCTGTACAGAGTGAATTGTTGCCGGACCCTTATTCTGAGTGAGAATGCACGCTCCCGAACAGAATGTAAATTAGTAGAGCCATCAGCCAATGAAATGAAAGGAGGTGGGATCCGACCGGCACTGGGGAACAGTGTTTACACAAAATGAAGATAAGGCAGACAGTGAAAACAAGACAGCTTTGCAAATGACATCAAATTGCAAAGTTGCTTGTTTTCACTGTCCCCTTATTCTGAAGACCATTTCATGAAAAGATACAACCCCTTTAAGCCAAACCACTTAAGTTCATCTACAGAAAGCTGTTTTGGGTATTTGCCCCTCTTCAGTGCAGAGTAGAACTTACTGGTTGGCTGGGTGAGAAATGAATGTGGCAAATCCATGTAGACTTCAGCTGTGAAAGGCAAATTAAGATATTTATTTATCCTGCATATCTTCTCATGGGGCATATATTTACAGGAAAGGATGCTGTCATTTGTAGAGATATAGATTACATGACAGATTGGGGGATAGTATCCCATTTATAGTAAGGGACATTTTTACAGGTAAGAAATGAAGAAGTTTTACAAATAATTGGAGCAGATGCCATGGGTTGTCTATTTTCACTTCTTACAATAACATGAAATCAGGAAGTTTAGAGGAACTTGGGTCAGCAAGCTGGAATTGGAGGTCTTTGAGAAGTGCTGGAAGGATCCTCTATACAGGGAGAGCTTAGGGAGTTTGGGCAGGTGTAAACCTTGCTTAAATGGCAAATTAACGTGTGGGGGTGGTGGGCAATGCCAGAGACTCATTTTGGGGAATGAATCCTGGGTAACTGTTTAATTTTTTCACTCTTCCAATGCCTGCTCTGCTTACAAAAAGGCAGTTTTCCACATTTAGGCAAAAAGAGCCACCTGGGGACTTAGGCTGTGTTCACACTAAAGTATCAGCTACATTGCAGGTATTCTTTGGAGTATCAGGGGAAATCAGGTACCCTGATAGATACTGTGACATAGCCTTGGCCAGCACATAAGCATCAAAGGGGTTTTCTCACTACAAAGATCATATCTGTAATGATGGGGACACTTTTGCAATTGGTTTGTATTACTTAAATCGTTTAGTATAGCAGATATTAGCTAATCTGTGAGTGTCTAGAGCTAATTCTAAAGCCTGGTGTTGGGCCACACCCCCTTTTCTGTCATTGACTGCCTGATATTTAGTTCAGCCCTGGTTGGAACATGCTGTTGTGTGGGACACGCCCCCCCGTGCTGTGATTGGCTGTCCTGCAATCTGAGTTGTGTGAAAATGAAACTGGCTTTCTGTGCTGGCTGTGTCTGTTTCTATGTTCTCATTGTCTTTCATGCTCTCTGAGCTGTATAATAAAGACTGCCTGAGCTCTCTATGCTCCTCTCACAGTGATAGCTCTATGTGAAGGATCTGGGCAATTACTGAATCTCTAGCTGCTAGATTCACTCCCCCCACCCATATAACACAGCCATATACACTTGTAACCAGAAAAACTGTATTGGAGTTAACAGTTATACTTACAGCCTGAAGTGATTAAACAAATGTGAGAAATGCACTCAGGCAGGAGGTAAAGGGGGAACAGAGTGCATTTGTCACATTTGTTTAATCAGTTCATGCTGTATGTATAATTGTTTACACCAATACAGGTGTTCTGGTTACAAGGATTGCTTGTGGAGGGAGGTGACATCTTCTCCCTTCCCCTGCTCACACAGAATAATGATGTTGACTCATGAGGGAGCAGGGAAGACACAGTGAGGAAAGACACGCCTACTGGGAGCAATGACACGCCCCTGGGTTTGAAGCTGTAAGCCAGAGAGAAAGCTCAAAATGCCTGCGAAAGCCTGAACAGGAAAACACCTTTAGAAGAACAAACATAGTCCAATTTGCACTACGTTTGCTCTATTTGCCATCTGTATTCTGCAGGACACAAAAGCATGATCTTTCATACTTTTGTATCCCATACCAAGAATAGATACCACTGGCAAATAGAGCAGATGTAGTCCAAATAAGACTATATTAGTTATAATAAAGCTATGGACAAGCTGCAGCTATGTTGCAGTATACATCGAGGTAACATTTTTCTCGATACCCTGACAGATACCTGCAACATCGCAAATATACTGTTATACCCAGCTTTAAATGTTTTTTGTTCTAATGCTTTTCCCTCCTCCACTTACTATCAGCTGCATATACTCAGCCCTTTTCCCATATACATAGCTATAGAAGGGCTTGTTTTTTGCAGGACTACTTTGCAGTTGTACTATTTACTGTATGATATAAAGTAATGGGGAACGAAAAAAATATTCTGAGCAGTGGAACAGGAAAAAAATGCAATTACATCATTATAGGGGGGTTTTGTTAAGTATAAATCAGGTTATCTTCATTCTGCAGGTCAATAAAATTCTGGTGATACCAAATTTACAGTGGGGAAAAAAAGTATTTAGTCAGCCACCAGTTGTGCAAGTTTTCACAGTTAAAAAGATGAGAGAGGCCTGTAATTGACATCATAGGTAGACCTCAACTATGACAGACACAATGAGAAAACAAATCCAGAAAACCACATTGTCTGATTTGGAAATAATTTATTTGCAAATAATGGTGGAAAATAAGTATTTGGTCACCTACAAACAAGCAAGATTTCTGGCTCTCACAGACCTGTAGCTTCTTCTTTAAGAGGCTCCTCTGTCCTCCACTCATTACCTGTAGTAATGGCACCTGTTTGAACTTGTTATCAGTTTATCAGACAAAAGTCACACTCCAAACTCCACTATGGTGAAGACCAAAGAGCTGTTGAAGGACACCAGAAACAAAATTGTAGCCCTGCACCAGGCTGGGAAGACTGAATCTGCAATAGGCAAGCAGCTTGATGTGATCAACTGTGGGAGCAATAATTGGAAGACATACAAGACCACTGATAATCTCCCTCAATCTGGAACTCCACACAAGATCTCACCCCGTAGGGTCAAAATGATCACAAGAACGGTGAGCAAAGATCCCAGAACCACACGGGGGGACCTAGTGAATGACCTGCAGAGAGCTGGGACCAATGTAACAAAAGCTACCATCAGTAACACACTATGCCGCCAGGGACTCAGATTCTGCAGTGCCAGATGTGTCCTCCTGCTTAAGCCAGTACATGTCCGGACCTGAAGTTTGCTAGAGAGCATTTGGATGATCCAGAAGAGAATTGGGAGAATGTCATGTGATCGGATGAAACCAAAGTAGAACTGTTTGGTAGAAACACAACTCGTCGTGTTTGGAGGAGAAAGAATGCTGAGTTGCATCTAAAGAACACCATACCTGCTGTGAAGCATGGGGGTGAGAACATAATGCTTTGGGGCTGTTTCTCTGCAAAAGGGCCAGAACGACTGATCCGTGTATATGACGGAATGAATGGGGCCATGTAGCGTGAGATTTTGAGTGCAAACCTCCTTCTATCAGCAAGCACATTGAAGATGAAACGTGGCTGGGTCTTTCAACATGACAATGATCCCAAGCACACCGCCAGGGCAAAGAAGGAGTGGCTTCGTAAGAAGCATTTCAAGGTCATGGAGTGGCCTAGCCAGTCTCCAGATCTCAACCCCATAGAAAACATTTGGAGGGAGTTGAAAGTTTGTGTTGCCCAGCGACAGCCACAAAACATTAGCTTTTTTAGAAGAATAAAAGTCAACCATATGATTATGAACATTAAATTAACATTAAACTAATTAAAGACTATGGTATTTGGTAACTAAGGGCTTCATGTATGAAAACTGATAGGTCTAAGAACTTTATTTGTTGCCCATTGCAACCAATCAATGCTCCTCTGTCATTTCATATAGTGCTCTGAAAAAATGAAAGGGGAGTGTTTCTTGGTTGCTATGGGCAACAAGGAAAGTCTTAGACCTAGAGAGTTTTCATACAGTGCAGTACATGTAGCACATGAATAATTTTGACATTTTCAGTTTTGACAAATGGTTTATTGGTTGTCACTGTTAGACACAAGCAGTCAGCTCAGTCTGGGATGCAGATGTAATGTGGCACACTGGGCATATTTTCCACTTCCAATGGTTGCATAATTATACAGTGCAACAAAGAATCCTGTTTATAAGCTCTCAAAATTGGAAGTTCATGTTCTGCACCATTCCCTACATGTTATTGACCTGTAAACTTCAAGGCTTGCCTCATTGCTACTAGTTGATACTCAGGTTATAGTTTTCCACAAACCAATAGACACATCCCCTGCTTCTATACACATTCCAGTCTCTGGTTAAAAAGTGCCAACATCCTTAGCAAGCGATTTTTTTTTTGTCTTGCAAGTCATTGTCAAATAAACCACTTACAAAAAGTTAGGGATAATTTTACTTTGGTTGAAATTTCAAGATGAACTAAATGAGACCATATCTTATCTTTACAATGCACATGTCCAACTGTTCAGTGTTTCAGAACTGTTTTCAGAACTTGCTGATCTCTAACAAGGAACTTAAATACAAAATTCCCAACAGGTGTTTGATCCCTGAATTGCCCAATAAATTTAGGGGATCAATTTGAATTGGGATTTAAACAATTCTTCTCATCATGATGTTCACATTTTTACATCATGAGACCAAGACAACACCTTATAATTGATCAACAGTACCTCACCATTGCAAGGCTTCAAGCAGGATGCTCTCAGACAGAAGTGGCCACTGAGTCTTAGGACGACATGTATGAACATTGGTGCTACCAGTTCTAAATAGCTTTAAGATAGTATAGAATGCACCAGAATATATGAACCTGTTCTTCTGCAGTTCATACATACAGGCGTATAGTTGTGCCAATACAAGTCTGGCTCAGGCAGACCACCTTTAACTTGGCCTTGAGGTTCTAACTGTTCTGCGCCTAGACTTGGTGTCAAAGAATCATAAATGTGTCTAATTCTATGAATGTGGTGCGATGCCCCGAGAATGCCTCAAATCTTTGGCGCATTAAAAAGTGTCGTACCGGCACTTATCACGCCAAAGTTTGGAATGTGACTGTTCATATATCTATAGAACAGGTCTACTAAAGCTTTTTGATACCAGAAAACTGGCACAGCCCCATTCTTACATGCCGCTGTCACGTTCGCGTCATCTGGCTCTGGTCGCCGGCCACGGCCGCTGCGACCATAACTGCAGCTTGGCTTTTTTCCTGTGTGAACTATGTTCCTAGACTTGGGATCCTAATTGATTTCTGGCCAATGCCCGTGACTAGGAATCCTCCAGCACTCCTGGGGTTAATCTTTTCTCTGGTGATTGACAGTTTCTGCTTCCTATCGTTTCTGCTCTTCTTCCTCCCCTTTCCTATTTATAGCCACTGCTTCCTCCTTCCTCTGCCTGCTATATTGGCTCTGTCCCTATAGTTCGCCTGCCTCTCTTTGGATCATCTGTGTTACTCTACTCTGCTTGTTTTTCCCGGTTACTCTTGGTCTTTCGATTTTGTACTGCGCTGCCCTCTCATTGCCGACTAGGACCGTCCCACTATTCTTACTTGTACTGTGTTTCTTTGTCTCTGTCTGCGTCTCACGTAGCTCAGTGTAGTCTTCAGTCTTCTGGTTGGGGCTGGCCCCTAAGGAGTCGGGGTTCCCCCAAAAGGCAGGGACAGAGGGGGGGGTG